>JAFEMH010005305.1:0-168943 GCA_022495995.1 Adenophora triphylla var. japonica
ACTTTTGTCAAAAGTTTAAGGCTTCTAGCGAAGTGCAAAGTGCGCCACTAAAACGCCCGTTACGGGCTTCGCGCGGTAGTGATCCAAGGTGAGCTAGTACAAAATTAGCACCCGATTGAGGCTACTACTTGCTAATGGTTGGTGCGATGGTCCGGCTAGGTTGGCCGGAGGAACAACTTGATGACTCCTCTTTGGAAGCATCCAATTTAATCTTGGCATTACTTTATATTTCGGAAGCGATGTGAGATAAACTGCTTTCACATGTCGTGCTTCTTGCATTTACCCATTTCAAATTCTAATCTTTAAGTCATTGTTCTAAATTGAAACGGAAATAGTTTGAGAAGAAAATAAATGCAATTTCTTAATCTACACCAAATGTAGATTCCATATTTGTCACCTTATTTCATTTTCCAATTAAAGAAAAAATCTATTTAATAATTAGGTCAAAACTTGATCCCAGCAAGTTACCAAAATTTATTTCCAACATTTGACGAGAATGAAGAAAGTGGACATCCACACAAGTCGGAAGCTCACTCTAAGTTACAACATTGTTAGACTGAAGTGCAGTTCTAGAGAAGCAATCTGCTAGACAATTTGCACTTTGTTATCCTAAGGAACATGGACACTAGAATTCTCGGACATAAGGAATCGATAATTCGCGAATTAAAGGGCAATCGGCATTTTGAAGCTACAATGCTTTGCTTAAAGCGATTTTTACTTGAATTTATTGTTTATTTTGAGTTTTAACGAATTTATGCTTTAGATACGCATTAATTTTCCCGAGTTTGTGCCAAATCGACCCCCATACTAAGTGAAGACGATCGATATCACATACGTACTTCCGAAACATGAAATGTCACGTACGTACTTTAATATGATTTAAAGCTGAACCACTTTTTTAACACCCGTTAAAAAACTAACGTTCTCATGATAAAATTGTGTCGAAAAAGGTAACTTATGTTAAAATTATTCCATTTGCATCCTGGATTATAAGAATGTTAGAAATTTAACAAAATTGATCATGTGTATGTCACATGATGGATATTTTGGTCATTCTCAATTAAATTTTAATTTTTCTTTAAAAGTCTTTTTTGAAAGAAAAATAGAACACTAATTATTATTTAAAAACCCATATTAAAAAAAAATCAGATTAAAACAAATAAAAAAATGATAAACCAAAAAAGGATATTTTTATGAGGGGCAGTTTGGCAATAAACTCTATTTTCCTCAAAAGCATAAAGTATGATAGTTAAAATTGCTAAAGAAATGCCTTAATTTTCACTACTTTTGAGAAAATATCAGTGTAAATCTAAAGTATAATGGTTAAATTTTCTAAAAATTAACAACGATAGTTAAAATTGAAGCTAAGTAAAGTACGAGGTAAAATATCAGTTGACCCGAATTAAACCACCACGCTCGTTGATGTCTTCTGACATCCCAACTCGGTTGTTTACAATGCTAATAACCATTTCAAGACCTGTAGCATTAGTTTCCAAAAAAAGATGATTCACAATTTAATCTAAAGAAACCAAGAGGCGGTGGTGACAGTTCTCATAGTTGCGGGTGATGTGATTTGTGAAAAAATGGGCTACAGGCAGTACTTGATAGTAAATGATAGGCGTGTGTGCGCGAAATGAGTCGAGGTGGGCCAAATATGTATGCAAGTGTGCATTATAAATAAGCCCATATTGATAAGGCGTACATTTGAAGTAAGAGCGACAAGCATAGTGAAACGACATGAGTAAACCGGCAGCGTGAGAGTAAGCATTAAGCAAGAAATTACAGCCCTTGGGGGTTAGTAGCATGCATCGGTATAGATTAATAGGCAAGAAATGTAGCGATGGTGGAAGATGGGATTGGCGACAAATATTAGTCTTGTCCCTTTCCTTGGGGTTGTCGTTTGGCGGCTCGCGTGGCTGAAAAGTTTAAATGATTGATAACATCTTTGCCACGTATGTAATGCGCCTAGCCGTCAAAAATGGTATGATAGTGACAAAGGTGGTAGTGCTTTCCACTAACTTTGGGGTGGTTGACACGCTGGCTTGGATAATCGACACGTGTCGAAATCCATTAATGCAAGGCACATCTTCACGTAGGAGGCATATAAGAAGCCTTGAAAAATATTATTTGTAAGTCTACGAATGCACTCTCTCCTCTCTCTCTCTCTCTCTCTCTCTCTCTCTCTCTCTCTCTCCCCAAAGTTTCCATTGTTATCAGCTTGTTACAAGTCCCTACTCTCACTTATTCTCTACGCCAGGAGGATTTTGCCGAGCCGCCGCCCGGCTTAGATTCACGTTCGTGCTTGTATGTAGAGTGGTGACGTGTTGAACATTCCGAGAAGAAGGAGCAATAGGAGTATCCATTTTCTTGTTCAAGATTCGAGTTCCTATGCAACGGCCGTTTGGCGGTGTAGCATCGGATTAGTTTCCGTTCTTAGGGATGGCCTTTTGCTTGCTTTGTTTGGTCCGTTGGAGGTTGGTGGTAGTCGTGGTTCTTTTGAAGCTGAGTTACTGTTTGTATTCTTGTTCGAAACCTAGGAAACCCTTGTCGAGTGTTGTCTGAATTTATTTACATTAGTGTAGAGTTTGTTTAATCTGTTGAAGGTTGTTGTGGATATTGATTCGTGTAAGAGTAGTTTACTTGCGTCGAAAGCTTCTATTTCGTGTGGTGCCGGCCCGGTCGTTTCTTTTAGTAAAAGATTTGTTTTAGGTTTGAATACTTGTGTGTAAGCTCGAAATTTGTTAAAATAGGGTTAAGACAAGCAGCAACCCACTCAGCAGCTGTTCGGGGTGGCGTTGGTGACCCCAAACCCTAAGGATGTTCGTGGGGGCGAGAAGGTCTCGAAAAAAGGGGAGGAGGAGATGTACATTCGAACGGAGGAACGAAACTCTACACATAAGGCGGAGCTAGGGCTTGAGAGCGGAAAGCAGCCGAGCGGCGATAAGGCAAAGGCGTGGGCCGAGGTGCGGATTCCCGCCCGCTGAGGAATGACGAGGCTAGAGCGAGCGGACCCGATTAAGGGTGGACAATGAGTTGTTGTTGCGAATTCTCGCAAACAACAAGATTGAAGAGATGAATCAGGAAGCCTTCTCGAATCCGCGCGGGATTCTTGCTGGCAAAGAAGCGAGAAAGGAGCCCAGCAGGGAAGCGAGAAGCTAGCGAAGTGGCCAAGAACCAAGGCGAGCGAGGATATGCCGCGCCCAAAGAAAAGATCGAGAGAGCATAGGAGAGATCAAGTCGAGCGAGATCGGAAAGGGGTCGTTGTCGAGGAAGCTTTGAGGACTTTGAAGAGGGGAGAAAGAGGAAGAAAATATACCACAAGTCGCTTGGCAATTCGCAAGGAACAATCACTTATTACTATGAGCATGAAAGCGATGAGGATTGGATAGTGGAGTCGACGATGGATAAGAAGGAATTATAGGCCCGGTCGATCCAAGTATTCGAAGGAAAGGTCCAGCATTACTCGCGACGTAATAAGAAAGGCAACATCAAGAAGAGGAGTCGCATGGCGGGATAGGGATCGTAGGGGGCAAGAGAGGAAAGATTAAAGAATATGAGAAGGAGCAGAAAGGAAGGTTGCAGGCCGAGAAAGCCACGGAGGGTTGCTAAGGCAGCTAAATGCCGAGAAGATTAAGAAGGAGGAAGAGGAGAAGTGGAAGAGTGAAATGGCGGAAATGGCCAAGAAGATAAAGGAGCTTGAGGCGGGAACAACGAAGGTTGAAGAAAAAGATTCTTATTTGGCTCCGTTTGTGAAGAGTATTCAGTGTGTTGCCCCAGATCCTACCTTCTGAATGCCTAATCGCAAGATTATTTCGGGAATTCCAAGGCGAAAAGCCCATGTTAGGGATTTGAGGTAACCTTGTCCTTGTTGACTAAGAGTGAGGCTGTTTTGTGCGGAGCGTTGGCTTGACACGTGCCGATCATGCATTGGAATAGTTTTGGCTCAGCCATCAGAGTCAATTTCTGGATATCAGGATTTTAAGAGAAAATTCTTGGCGAGATTCAGTGCATCTGGGGCACAGCCCATCAGAAAGCAGGAGTTGTGCAGTATTAAGCAGAGGGATGGAGAGGGGATTGCGAGCTTTACCGACAGGTTTATGAAAATACGCCAATCAGATTTCCGATATCGGCAAGCCATATAATTATGTTACTCTGATACCGAGTTCTTTGCTAGTCCTTTTAAGCAAGAATTGGGCATGAGATTGTCGGATACAGCTGGTGAATTGTATGAAAGGGTCAGAGGATTTTGCGGCGGCGAGAAAGATGATGATGTGAAAGTGACTCATGCGACAGCTTCGTCGGCGAGAAAGAGTGGTAAGGAAAGAATTGAGGTGGTTAGAGAGGAAAGAAGGGGAGATGATGGAAATCGGGGTGGAGGCCAGGCAGGAGGGAGCGGAGGTCGTGGTGGTGGGCATGAGGATCCGCGCACGAATTATCAAATATAGTAGGCTGAATACCAGCCTCAGCGAGATTTTGAAGAGGGTGAATTTGCCTGAGCCTTACCCCATAAAGGAAGGAACTTTGGGAGCTAAAGACAAAAACAGTTATTGTGATTATCACAAGGATAGAGGGCACGCAACTGAAAATTGTTACAATTTGAGGCGAGTAGTTCAGATGCAAATTGGCAGAGGTGATTTGAAGTAATATTTGGAAGAAAATGTTGGGCGAGATGATGAGAGAAGGTAGGAGAGAAATTTGGTTGATGTTATTCAGGGATCCATTTGCCTAGTGCGGCCCAGCTGAATAATCAAATAATGACTTTGTCGGACAGTTTTGACGTTCCCGCGTATGCAGCCTGTGAGGATAGGTTGATCAATTTTTCAAGACGAGAATTAGTTGTCGCTAAGAGTCATGGGAATCAGCCAGTGATAATCACTATCTATCCAGGCAACAACATAGTGCAGCGCGTTATGGTGGATTCAGGGGCGAGTAGAAATGTCTTGTATTATGATGCTTTCAAGAGAATGAATTATATGGAAGCCAACTTGGTGCCATACTGAGGATATTTGGAAGGATTTACAAACCATGCAATCAAGGTGAAGGGCACATGATAATGTTGGAGGTCGAGATTAGCGAAGGTAAGATGGCAAGATGCGAAAATGTTGAATTTATGGTGATTGACATGGTTTCCCCTTACAATGTCGTAGTGGGAATCCCTTTCGAGGTTAAGTTTTGAGATGATTTTGTCAATTCCCCACGAGGGTGAAGTATCCAAACTCTAATGGAATAGGTTGTTTGAAGAGCGAGAGTAATTACGGTGATGAGGAAGAAAAAGGAAATGCGAAAGCCAAGGCGGAAAGCACGAGCTCAATGACCACAAAGTCTTCTCGCCTGAGGATAAATGTGATTGATATTGTGGAGGATGAGGCTGATTGGATGGTGGCGAAAGTATGATGAATGGAACAGCTATGGTAATTCTGTGGCAAGGGAGGTCCATAAATTATGATAGTTGGAATTGAGGAAGTGCGGGAAGTTGAAGTGATGGGCATGCAAGAATCTGAGGTGGATGTTGCGTGAGAATTTGAGCAGGAAGTCATTGTGCGAAGGCGGCTCGATTGAGGTGCGAGAACCTGAGGAAGCTGCCCCTGAGCAGGAAATTGATGTGGTTGAGATGCGAGAGCCCGAGCAGGAGGTGGCTGAGTGGGATGTTGATGGCTGAAACAGTTTTGCAGTGGAGGTTGTGAATGTGGCCCAGAATTTGAGTTATGCAAGGGTTGTGAGGTTTGTGCAGATGGCAGAGCCAAGAATCGAAGAAATAGTTGAAGAGGTTGTGGGAGAATCTGACGAAGATTGTGAGACCATTGAGGTGGTGGATGCAGAAGGGCGGCCTACTAGGAACGTTTTTGCTGACCCCAGGAAGGCGATTGTCTCCTGGAGCAGGAAGAGAAAAAGAATGGAGGTGGAAACTTTGCAAGTGCGGGATGAGCCTGACATTCAGGCGGGTGAAGAATTGGAGGAGGTAGAAGTCAACAGTTATTTCCCGGAGCAAAAGATCACGATTGGAAAACAGTCGTCGCGGGATGAGAGGGATTGTATGCTGGAGTTTTTGAAAGAAAATTTGGATGTGTTTGTGTGGAGACCAGAAGACATGAGGGGCATTGATGAAAATGACGCCATGCATTGCTTAAACGCTGATCCTAATATAGAGCCGTTCAAACAGAAAGTGAGGCATTTGTCACCTGAGAAGGAGAAGGCAGTTTTGGAGGAGGTTGATAAGTTGTTGAAGGTGGGAATAATTGAGAAGCTCCAGTATCCTATTTGGTTGACCTGTCCAGTTATGGTTTTGAAGTCGAACAAGAAGTGGAGGATGTGTATAGACTTTATGGATTTGAATACGGCGTGCCCCAAGGATTGTTACCCTCTGCCCAAAATTGATAAGTTGGTTGATTCTATTGTTGGTCATAAAGTTTTCAGTTTTATTGATGCTTATTCTGGATATCACCAAATCAAGATGGCGGAGGAAGACAGGTGTGATGATGTGTCGCCATTTTCGCGGGAAGGAATTCGATTTTTTCGCGTTTCTTTGAAAAAAAACCAAATAACACCCGGGAAAAAGAACGGAGTCGCCACGCCATTTTTGTTTTAAGGGCCAAAACTTTGAAAAAAACCCGAGATCAGAAATTTGGGTTCGGAGGTCATTTTACACGCCGGGAAGGACGTTAGTGTGCACCCGGAATGCCTCGTAAGCGAGTCTTCCAAGCTGAAAATCATTTGTGTGTGTGTGTGTGTGTGTGTGTTTTGGCCAAAATAATTTGAAACTCAGAAAAGTAAAAATTGGGATATCTTTTTAAGACTTTAAACTGATCCCATGAATTTTTGGAAGATTTTTGGATTGAGATTTGGTACTCAAAAGACCTTTTGAAGTTGAGAGCCACTTCTGCCAGAATGAAAAAGGCAGTGGACCTTTGATTTTGAAATGGATTCAAGGGTCTTAAAACTTCATAATCTGGATAAACTCAGAGAATGAAAGTTGTTCCAGACACCTTAAATAAGATTTGTGCAGAAGGAATTTTCCATTTTGGAGAAGATTTGAGGGTCAAAACCTTCTGGAAACCTCAGATATGAGATCTGGATTCCCAGAAGCTGATGAACTAGCCTCTGAAAGAAAATTTGAAAAGAGGAGTTTTACTCACCCAAAAAATGAAATAAAAATATGTATGGAAAGATCTGGACGTTGGATACAAAAAGTGTTTTGTAGTCAACACCAAATTCCACATTTATCTGTATCCAAAAATTAGACCATGGACTGAGGTCTGAGAAAATTGCTACTGGACAGCAACTTCTCAAGAAAGAAAATATGATTTTAAGGGGTTTTGCATCCATGCTTGTCCCCATTTCCTAGGTTTTGGTTAGTGATCACTTGACATTTTAGTGGTGAATCAACTATACCAAACCATCCTTGGGTACATTAGGACTAAGCATTTCATTTGCTTGGGAAGGGGGATTTTTATCCTTTGAAAATGAGATTTGATGCTTGAAAAGGGTTTTAGGGTTTTGAAAATGAGTTTTCTTTGCAAGAAAGTAAGAGAACTTGAAAATAATTTTGATCTTTGTAGAAGATCATCCATGGAAGATGGTCTTCCATGGTGATCTTCTTAGATCTAAAGCAAGAAGATGAAAGAACTACATTTTGTAGTTTGCAAATGCATGCATGGTTGGAGTTTAGGGTAAGGAGAAGGAGGGTTTACCAATCTTCCTTGTGTTCTTGAGTTTTTGGCTTGAGTGTATGAGTGTTTAAGGCTTAAATATGAGAGTGAGTGGATGAGTGTGAGTTGGGAAAGATTGGAGAGAAAATGGTGACAATTCTTGAAGAATTCTCCTTTGTTTTCTCTCTATATTTCGCCGGAGGTTCGGTGCAATTGGTGTTGTGGCTCCTTATTTTTGTATTTGGAGGGCTCAATTTATAGCCCTCCTGAAATATGCAAACATGTCCGCGCGGATAAGTCCCTTCGCGTGCCTTTGTTCATTAAATGCGGCTTCGGGCTTTGGACACGAGGAATATTTCTTTTGAAATTTGAATTATACGGCCGGTTTACATTCCGGGAAATTCTATTTTGGTTTTATTCCTTTTGTTTTACTTTTTGAGATTCTTTTTGAGGTTTAACCTTAAATAACAATGCCCATTTTACCCTCACTTTGTTAGAAAAGTTAGGATTGTTAGGAATTGTTAGAAATGTTATAACTTTCGTTAATTTTCTAACGAAAATTCTAACAAGCTCAAATTGGAGCACTTACGGTAGCCCTCGGCGACGGCGCTTTCGAAGGAAGCGGGGTCGTCGATAAATAAGGCTCCATATTTGGCGGGATGATCAGTGATCGGGTGGGTGAACCTAGCGATAGGCTACCTACGTATCCCGAATGGGAATCAAGCCGGCCGTAGTTCGGGTCTTTGACCCATGGAGATGATGGCGTTTTAGGTGCCTCGAACGATGAGCGAGTTACGCGGTCGGTTCTTTGGAAAGAAACTTCTGCTTTGGGGATAAGAGATGACCATTTTCGGTCTGATGGCTATCCGCTCTGCTGGGGATAGGAAGGACCATTTTCGGTCGATGGCTATCCGCTCTGTTGGGGATAGGAATGACCATTTTCGGTCGATGGCTATCCGCTCTGTGAGGATTTTGTGATTTATCGTTTTCCTAGTGATAGCGTCTTAGGTGCCTCAAACCTTGGAGATGGCGTTTTAGGTGCCTCGAACCTTGGAGATGGCGTTTTAGGTGCCTCGAACCTTGAAGATGGCTTTTTAGGTGCCTCGGACCTTGATGATGATGGCGTTTTAGGTGCCTCGAACCTTGATGATGATGGCTTTTTAGGTGCCTCGGACCTTGGAGATGGCGTTTTAGGTGCCTCGAACCTTGATGATGATGGCTTTTTAGGCGCCTCGGACCTTAATTTGAAATGGCCTTTCGGTGGACTTCGTCTGCTGCCGAAGGAGAGGGTGACCGTTTTGGTCGAGGGGCTGGACCTAATGATAGGCTACCTACGTATCCCTAGTGGGAATCAAGCCCTTTCGTAGTTCGAGTACTACTCGAGATTCCGTTGGCTTTTGGGATTAGTTAACTTTCTTTGGGGATTTTGTTAGCCTTTCTTTGGGGAAAAAATTGGACGTATTTGTCAGGAAATCGGTCTTACGTTTGGCTAGGGAAGATTTTGATGAAAGATACGGGATCTCGTTATCTTTCTCGGGAAATCGGTCTTACGTTTGACTGCCGGGGGATGATTTTGATGAAAGATACGAGATCTCGTTATCTTTCTCGGGAAGATCGGTCTTACGTTTGGCTTAGGGATGATTTTGATGAAAGATACGGGATCTCGTTATCTTTCTCGGGAGATCGGTCTTACGTTTGGCTAGGGGAATGATTTTGATGAAAGATACGAGATTTCGTTATCTTTCTCGGGGCACTCGGTCTTACGTTTGGCTAGGGAAGGATTTTGATGAAAGATACGGGATCTCGTTATCTTTCTCGGGAAATCGGTCTTACGTTTGGCTAGGAGAAGGATTTTGATGAAAGATACGGGATCTCGTTATCTTTCTCGGGAGATCGGTCTTACGTTTGGCTAGGAGATTGATTTTGATGAAAGATACGGGATCTCGTTATCTTTCTCGGGGAGATCGGTCTTACGTTTGCTTAGGGAAGGATTTTGATGAAAGATACGGGATCTCGTTATCTTTCTCGGGGAGATCGGTCTTACGTTTTACTGCCGGGGAGGATTTTGATGAAAGATACGGGATCTCGTTATCTTTCTCGGGGCAGTCGGTCTTACGTTTCTTTGCCGGGAAGGATTTTGATGAAAGATACGGGATCTCGTTATCTTTCTCGGGGCACTCGGTCTTACGTTTCTTGCAGGGAAGGATTTTGATGAAAGATACGAGATCTCGTTATCTTTCTCGGGAAGATCGGTCTTACGTTTCTTAGGAAGGATTTTGATGAAAGATACGGGATCTCGTTATCTTTCTCGGGCACTCGGTCTTACGTTTTGCTAGGGAAGGATTTTGATGAAAGATACGGGATCTCGTTATCTTTCTCGGGGCACTCGGTCTTACGTTTCTTGCCAGGGAAGGATTTCCTTGACAAGGGGCGACTTTGGTTAACTTTGGTTAACTCTGTCAAGTTGGGGACTAAAGCTGCGAGTCACGGAATTTTAAGGGGCAAAAGGGTCATTTTGACCCTTACAATCTGTCCGCGCGGAGAGGACTTGAAAGTCGGGGTATTAATGAGGGCAGCGCCCTTCTCCTTCCCCATTCGGTTTTACGGAATTTGATTACGAGAGAGAGAAGAGAGAGGCGAGGACTTCACCATTTTTGGCCAAAAGCTTGAAAATCCTTCGTTTTCTTTGATTTTCGAGCAATGGAACACGGGAAGGCGCTTTTCAAGGCCAGGACGTGGCCCGATAGCGGAGAGACGATTGGAGCTCGTCCGGATGAGGAGGCACTATACTCTTTCGCAATCGGTTGCGGAGGAGCCCTACCCGTGCTTGGCAACATTGGGCTTCGATTCGAATCTCCAAACGGTATACTTTGAAACCCTTTGATCCCTTTGTCGATTTTTGCTTGAAATTGATTTTTAGGTGATTTTTCTTTTTTTTTTTGAAAATTATGCAATGTTCATTGTCTTGGATTTGATTTTGATGCTATGCATGTTGCAATGAATTTGTTGGTGTCCCGAATATGCATTTTGCTTGGGAAAAGAATTGGCATTTTTGCCACACATTTTTGTATCCGAAAATTGCATGTGAAAATTTGAAAATTGTGATGATGATTTTTTTTTTTTTTGAAATTGAATATTGATATTGATGAATGATGCAATGCATGCATTTTGTTTGGAAAGAATGGGCATTTTGCCAATATGAGATGTATGTATGTTTAGGATTCTTTTTTTGAAAAGTGGGACGGATTTTTCCTCCCGTTGCATGTAAGATGGATGATATGCATGTATGCATTTTTTGAAAATGGGACGGAGTTTTATTTCCGTCGACTTCTTGTAGGATATGCATGTATGCATTTTTTTTATTGAAAATTGTTGAATGGGATTTCTTTGAAAAGCTTGTCTTTTACGTGAGAAAAATGGGGCTATGTCTATTGCATGCCGTTATCTTTGCCGAAATTTTTTTAATGCATGTGTATGCTTTTTTTTTGTGCAAATGCAAATGCAATTTTTTGACATTTTCTCTCTTTTTTTTTTGCAGGGCGGAAACCGTTTTGTGACGGAGCAGCTGAACAAAATGAAGACTCGAGGATCGGTGGAGTCCGTGATTGACTTGTGGGACCGGCTTTCGAATGCGGGCCGAGAAGCTTTGCCGAGTCAGAGACAGTTGTTGTTGAGACCGGGCTTTGGGAGTTTGTTGAGTGCTTGAGGGGGTGGTCAAGTTCCACTAAGAGCAAGGGCGATGTTTGCTTTGGCGCGGCATTGGTGGGATGCGACCCACACCTTTCACTTCTTACGGGGCGAGGCTACGGTTACGCCTTCCGATTATGCTGCGATCACGGGTTTGTCCTTTAATGGACGCGGCATTGAGTGGCGGGATGGCTACGGCGATGCGGATCTGCGAGCTCTTAAGGATTTTCCCCTATTCCCAAAAAAGGGGATGGGGATGGAGTATGCGGTGGTCTACGGGAAGATCGTGGAGACCATTGTGAGTTACGAGGTGGGGAGGAGAGGATAGGCGCCGATCAGATTGCCGGGGCCTTCTTGTGGTTTGCCTTTTCGAGCACCCTTTTTGGACATCTTTGAGGGGACGGCGGTCTTTGCCTTCTTGAGGTCCTTGGAGGACATGGAGATGGCCGGAGATGTCTCGTGGGGAGAGGCCGGGCTGGCGAGCTTTACTTTGCTCTCGATAGGTACGGCCAGGAAGAGCTGTGAGCTCCTTGTCTTGCTTTGAGTTTGCCACAGGTATAAGCTCTCTTTTTGCTTTCCCTCTCCCTCTTTTTTGAGCACACACTTTTCTTTTGCCTTTGGATTGATTGGATTTTTACCTTTCGCGGGTATGGGCGTTGGAGTTTTCCACGTCACGATGTGGCGACGGCCGGCGGAGTACGTCGGGCGTATCCGGCCATGCATTCTTGGTCCAAGCATGCCGGGAGAAGATAAGCTCCGGGCGTACGACTCTCGGAGTACGCGGATTGCCTTCCTTTGACGGAGGCCGAGACGGATGAGGGGATGATATTCTTCCCACAGGATCGCTTCGAGTGGCGCGGTGAAGAGCGGCGAGATTTGGGCTGTGCGGCGGAGGATTACGAGAGGTCGACTGCGATGCATATTATACGGGAGAGAGGGTGACGCGCCGGCATGGCGTGAACTTCGCCTTTGAGGACACCGGTGGAGCCTCCCGCCGATATGATGCACCAGTGACGGATCTGTGACTGGGATGATTACGGGCCGGCCGACACTTCTCGGCATTTGTGGCGGCGAGCCGTACCCGTATTTGTTTTGAGGAGGCGAGGATGCCTCGGGTTCTAAGGATAGAGAGGGGCTTGGGATCCGCGGTACCCTCGGACGGATTTTCATATATCCCGGGATGGGGTCCGATTGAGGGTGCGAATCCCTCGGCTGAGCGGCTTCCACGAGCTTTCCGGCCGCGTCCGGGTATGACGGTATGGCGTCACCTTTTTCCCTTCTTTTTTTTTGCTTTTGTCATTTCTTTTCTTTCCTGTCATCATTTTTTCGCTTCACCTGTTTCTGACGCTTTTGCTTTTGTGCGGTTTTCGGAGGTGGTCGTCGAGAAGGCGCGAAGCAAGTGATCGGAGCTAAGAGATTCATCGGGAGGATGGTCGCTTGCGGGGCTCCTCGAGCTAGAAGCAAGGCGACCACGGCCGGCGCACAGTCGGACGGGGAGGCTTCCCTATTCGCTCGAGACTTCTTCGAGACTCCTCTGTCTCCTCTCCTTGATCCCCAGCGGTGCTTTGCCTTCGGATCACGTCATTCTCGGGGATCCACACGGGCGGGGACACGTTTGGCGGCATGGTGGGTCGTCTTCGTACGTCCGGGAGTCCGACGCCTTCACCTTTGGATACGATTTTTCGCGGATCTCGGCTTGCCCTATCGGGCGTGCCGGTTGGTCTGGCGAGCCTCTTTACGGAGACGAGGACGATTACGAGCCCGAGATTTTCGGGGCTCTGAGGAGCGGGCCCGAGTCGCAAGAGGGCCGGGGGCGGAGCGTCGGGCGCTAGGGATTCGATTGATTACCCCCACGATTTTTTTTTTTAGGCGATTTTACGAGATTTTGAGATTTATGGTAGGATTGAGATTTGTACAGCTTATGCACATTTTTTTTTTTTTGGATGTAATAATTTAGGATTTTATTGATGTTTGTTTGTTTTTTTTTATGCACACTCTTTTTTTTTTTTGGAATGTAATAATTTAGGATTTTATTTTATGAATGCAATGCAGTATGAATGCGAGTGTTGCATGAGCCTTGTTTTTTTTTTTTTGGCAAGGGTGTTAGTGTTTGGTATATGGGTGGTTTGGGGAGGTTTTTGCACGGGTTTCGAGCAATCGGGACGGAATATTCCTCTTTTGGTGTAGCGGCTTGGTGTTGCAGATTTTACGATAAATGACAATCATGTCCGCGCGGATGGGGTCTGCATCGACATTGTCCTTTAATTTTGCTTCGAGATCTGGTCTCACTTTATTTCAAATTCAAATATCCTCTTCAACCTCCGGTCAACAGCCATTTTCGGGAGAAAGAGAGAAAAACCATGGAAAACCTTAGAAAAGCTCCATCAAAATTGTCCCAAGAATCCCAAATGTCATTCTTCAACAAGTTCAAGGATTGGTCTAGGGAGATTATGCATGAGAGGAGGTCCTTCTTTGAAGAAAGGTACAAGGTGAAGTGCTTATGGTCTCTCGAGGAATTGATTCCGGATTATGAGCTTTTGAGGGCTTCTTCCTCATTTTGGGACACTAGAAGGCATGTCTTTTGCCTTTCCTTCAACGAGATTGTTCCATTGTCGAAGAATTTCGGGCCTTGCTTGGAGGTCAGGAGGTGGAAGAGATAGCGGTTCCTTTGCCGGAGGGGCTTCTTTTGTTGACGGTGTGCGTCCTCCTTCATCTTTCCCGGAGGAAAGCGCAAGGTATGATCCGTGGTCGATCATTTTGATATTTCCGGCCTTCCCGATAGGTTTAGGGGCCTAGGCTTGGTGGATGATGCCTATTGGGATGCCTTTGCACTTTGTATGTTTGGCACCTGTTCATGGTCTATTCCTTTGGGATTTGCCATCGGTCTTTCTTGGATGTTGTCGTTCACTGTCGCACAGGCGAGAGATGTCGTTCCTTTGATTTTGGGGAGACTTTTCATGCTCTTGATAGGGCGCTACCGGAAGACGGTATATGCGCGGGCGGCCCGTTCCTCTTGACCACTGTGGGCGATGGAGCGTTTGGGGATTCTTCGGGAAACTCCAGACATGATCGAAGCCTTGGACATTTGCCGGGAGGGGGTTCTTTGTGGATTTTGATGATCGGGGCTCATGGGAGCGTTGGATGGGCTGGTCTCCAGGACGAAGATATCGAGATGGTCGAGTGCCTTGTTGGCGGGTGGAGACTCGCGAGTGCTTGAGGATGGGTCTCATGTGGTCATGCTTAGGGGCTTTCTCGGTCCGGCTTCTATATTCGGCTTTAGTTACGAGACAGGTTTGGCTGGAGCGGGTTCCTTTGGGGACTTTGATGATATAGCCACCGGGGTGGTGGCTCCTGTTTCTATGGATGATCCCTCGGTGTTTCCATTTCTTTCCCGAGCATGGAGGTATGATGCCTTTCCTCCTCGGGTTATTCTCGAGCGTCAGAGACCGGTGTTCTTGACCACTTGGTACCTGGATTGGTATGAGAGGCATGCAGGAGAGACTCGAGGTGGCTATTTTGAGACGGCGTGAGGCCATTGTGGGTGCGGAGGACTGGCTGTTTACGAGAGGAGGAGGGCCGAGGCGAGGCCAACCCTCATGATAGGAGCGGAGACGGCGTGACCGACTATGAGGCTTACGTCAAGAGACGGGAGAGGAGGGCTCCTATGCTACCGGCTAGGCTACGGGAGATGAGAGATGACGCTAGGGCTACTAAGGCCACGGCGAGAGGCTGGTTTGATAGATCCTGTCCCTATACCGAGCTTGGTAGGAGGAAACAGCGACATTTTCTGTTCGGAAAAAGAAGACTCGAAGGGGAAGAAGAGGGGAGAGGCCGATGCAGTGGCTTGGAGTGACTACGAGGTTTCAGTATCCCTTTCTTGTCATGGCGAGACACATTAAGTTTGATTATGTATCTTAGTTTTCTTTTAGCGAGGTTGCCGGTTGTAGGAATGAATCGGGCTTAGACTCATCAAAGAGCTTTTAACTTGTAATGAATATTTGAATTGCTTTAGAGTTTTTCGAGACGCTTTCATGGTGCGATCAATTGTATTGATGTCAAAGTATGACTTTTATTTGTGCTTTAGACCGAACCGTTTAAAGTGCCTACGTTCCCCTCATTTTGAGGAGCTCGGGTCTTCGTAGTTCAACCCGATTTTTTTGTTGTTTTTTTTGTTTTTTTTTTTTTTTGTTTTTTTTTTGTTTTTTTTTTTTTTTGTTTTTTTGTTTTTTTTTTTTTTTTTTTTTTTTGGTGCAACCTGTTTTTACCTAGGCCGCCCTTCTTGGGTTTTCAACCTAGTTGGGTATTACTCTTTTAGCACTCTTTTTTTTTTTTTTTTTTTTTACGCGTAGTATACGCGCGGCTTGTCACCATTCCTTGGGTGTACAAAGGGATTCCCGTCGAGGTGCAAGTTGCATGGCTCCTCAGGAGAAGATCTTACGGACGACATATGGCCCGACCCATACGAGGCTCCCATTTGCCGAGGGGTTGATACGGGTAGGGGCTTTTCTTTCAAAACGAGATCACCTTCTCGGATCTCCCGATGCTTTACTTTCTTGTCGAAGGCTCTGGCCATTCTTCCTTGGTAGGCTCGGATGTGTTCCATGGCCTTCAATCGGCGTTCATCTAGTAGGGCCAATTCGTCATGGCGACTACTGGAGCCATTCGACCTCGTTGATACGGCTTTCCGGCGGTATACGGAGCGAGGTATTTCCAATTCGATTGGGAGCACGGCTTCCATTCCGTATGTGAGGGCAAACGGTGTTTCCCCGATTGCCGTTTGGCCCGTGTTACGTAGCCCCGAGTGCCAGTGTAACTTCTCGGGCCAATCTACGCCTTGGGCGGCCATTTTCCGGATGATATTTTCGAGTCTTGTTTGCTTTGCCTCGACGGCTCCGTTGGTTTGGGGCTGTAAGGAGATGACTTGTGACGGGTTATTCGGAATTACGCCCAGCTGACCTCGCATTCCCCTTGAAGTGGGATCCATTATACGAAATGATTTGGTGCAACCCGTATACGCACATGATGTTCTCTTTGATGAAGAGGGCAACTTTCTTTGAATTGAGGATTTTTTAGGACTTTGCGGAGCATCCTTTCCGATTCCTTCGAAGAAATCACCAATCTGCGTCTCTTTAGGCTCTTCCGCCGTTCCCAAATTCACACTCGTCAAAATCTCTTCGGCGGCTTGGGCTCGATTTTCCTCTTTCAGGACAACTGCTTAAAGATTTTTTGTTGTTTGATTTTTTTCGTTTAATGTGTATGCCTTTTTTATCTAATGAATTATTATTAAAAAATTTTTATTAATTAATTCATCATTAGTTAAAGTGGCAATCGAGGGATACTCGTAAAGGTTCGTCATTTCATTGAAAACGAAAAGGAATACGGTGCTTGCTACGGACTCGTAGTCTTCGGGCGTAAGGCCGTCGGACGACCCTAGAGACTCGATCTTAACAAAGAGAGGCTGGGAGGACTTGTCCTAGATTGACCAAAGGGACGGGGGACCAATCCAAGCTTGGTGATCATTTCCTCCTTGGTCGCGGACGGGCTGAGAGGTTTTCCCAATTTTTAGCGGCTTTCTTGTTGGTGGCCTCATGACTCGGGAAGCTGTCTTTGTTTTGTTTTCCTTTCTCAATTCTTTGCTATCATCTCTTGGACCGAGCCGAGATCAATCGGAGTCGGCACTGGACTTCTTCTTCGAACAATTCTTTGCATAACCGAGACCATCCCGATCATCGAGGAAATTCCGTGGCCTTAGCTTTTGGCCTTGCATCGGTTCGAATTCGGAGTTTCGGATCTTCTGGGCGATAGGAATAGTGGTTGTGAGCTTCTCGAGGCTGTTCCACCGAGGTCGAGGCACGCCTCTGAAGGTATACTCGCTCTTCGTGGTAGTGGTAGCCCCGGGTATCTTGGGTAGGTCCGGGAACATTCTACGGACCGGGTTAGCCTTGGTTCCTCTAAACTTGTTGAGGCTATCCTGTAGCTTTAGCCATCCTGCCGTAGGAGTGGGCTCTGTGATGTTTCTGGTTGTGTGGGACCCTTTACAAAGTAGTCGGCCAAATTAGGGGCGAAGGGGAGAGATTTAGGGTTGTCGGCCAGGGACCTTTCTGTGGCGGCTTCAAATCTTTTTCCTTTTGCGGTGTCATGAGGAGGCCTCATATCCCGGGCCGTGGCGAGTATTACGTCCTTTCACCTCGATGAGTTTGTGAGTTCCTTGTTGGTGTTTCCCCGGACCGAGGCCGGGTAGATAGCTCATCTTTCTCATCATTTTCAAGGCCGGTGGGATTTTATCCCGAGTGATTGTCAAATCTATGTTGCACACTTGGGCTTTGGGAGGCTCGGCCAGTGAAGCCGTTAGCATGAGACCTTCCTCATCATGTTTGATTTCAGAATAGGTATTCCGCTGTATCTGTGCCCTCTAAAGTGACTAAATCTCCGTAAATGGTCGTCGAGATCCCCATTCGAGATGAATTTCACACCTTTGGTGGAGGCTTGAGGCGACCCCTTTGACTTGATGGAGCCAAGGTCTTCCCGGCGGGGCATTGAAAGTAATCGGGATGTCGATAACACGGAATTCCACAGGTATCAATTTACGTCCAAACCGAGAGGTCCAAAGTAGCAACTCAGGGTTTGCTCGGGATGTTGAGTCGTAAGCTTTATTTGTGAGGGAGGAAGGCTTCAAGTACGTAGTCTTGATATCAAGCGGGCTCATGATCTTTGCCGGGAGAATATTCATTCGGACCCGTTATCAACCGGGACCCGAGGGAGCGTCGTTCATCCAATTGGTGTGATGAAGAGAGGCTCGTTATGATCGGCCCCAAATTGAGGGAGGTCGAGATACGTGAAAGTGATTATGTTCCCGTAATGGATGTTTCCAATTAGGCTGTACCACATCATCGGGAGTAGCATCAATAGGGACTAGAGTGCGAGCCGGGCTTTCTTCCGGCTTCGGCTTATGGGGATAGGACGAGGTGAGTAGAGACCGAGAGGAAATGTTGGCTGTGTTTGCTTCAAGGGTGAGCACGGGATCCTCTTTTCGGGATGCAGGTTTTGTTTGTCTTAGCATAGGGGCGGCGATCTTCTTTTGGTGCTTGATACGTGGCCTTCTTATACGCCTTGGGATTTCCTTGGAAGATCTGCCGAGATCGGGTCAACAGTTAACTTCCTCATCGATTGTCTCTTGGTGGATTTCTTCAATCTTTGCTAAGGTCAGCGGGGAGCCCTTTTGGCTATTGGCCCTTTGGTTACGACGGAGTCTAGTGACGGTGAGGCTGGTATCTTGGCTCCTTCTGGCGGCCACTTATAAGCGCTTCCCAGTCACGAGCTTTTGGGTTTGGGGTTGTGTTGTTGCCCCTTGGATGGCCCTGAGCTAGGGCGTCCTCAGATTCACTCTCATGGCCTGCCTTGCTCATAGTTATCATGCAACAAGAGTCGCTATTGTCGGGACGCGGGGGCTTGTCGATTTCATCCCTTGGATGGCCCACGGAGTTATGGCTATCAGCCTCCATCTCATCGTATATCCTTTTTCTTTCAATCTTGCAAGTAGGCGGCCACGGTGAAGGATAGGCAACGTTCCCCTTCGGAGTTTGAGGTAGCGGCTCGATAGATGCGTGTCCAAATAAGGAGCACCGGGGTCCATTGTCGGGCCTGGAGCAATTAGGAAGGCGTCATGTGGATTCATAGGTATGAAGGCCAGCTGGGGAGACGTTCGAGATCGATAACCCTTTTCGTGATTGCGAGGCGCTCGGCTGCAGCTCGAGCGGCATTTGTGACCCTTACGGTTGTTATGCCATCCGTTCTTGGGAAAGAAGAAAAGATCCGATAACGTTTACGAATTCTTCATCTTACGGTGGTGAAACCCTCCATTCTCGACCCGATCGGACAATAAACCCTTTCCATTCACCGGTCGAGTTCTTATAAGGAACGTTGTGTTCTAGGATTTCGGATATGTACGGATGCAGGCGCGGGCTTTCTTGTCCCTCATCCTCTGCAGGTATCGGGCATTGACCGCATGTGCATCTTACGAGTGCGGTTCTTGGGAGTCCACCCCTGCGGCATTTGACTTGCATTTTCCGGTGGTCCTTCATCGTCACTTGACAACCAACCATTGTGCACAGCTCCCATGGGCTCATTTCGGCATGATTGTTCCAGTTGTTTCCGGATGCGGGGGCCTCGATTGACTCTTCACTCTCGTCATCATCATCATCATCTTTGTCATCGGAATCTTCTTCCCATACTACCGGGATTTCGGGCGGAGAGGAACGCCGTCAAACCCGTTGGGGAATATGGGTGCGTGCGGCCGCAAAATTGTCATATGTTCCCATTCCGGAAGTGGCAATTGTGACTCGGCTTCTCCTCCCGAAATTGCGGGGGAAGAGTGAGAGGGTGGCACGTATTTAACACCGGAGTAGAATGTAGAAGGGTTCTTCCTCCTCGATTCTTCGATTTGTTGCCTTCGGGGTCGTATTTGACTTCTCCAATAGCCGGTTTGCGAAGTGTACTAGCTCCGGATGCTCTTCGGCCTCTTCTTTGATAAGCCCCGATACGAGCGCTCGCCAAGAGAAGCTTTCTTGTTCGATTCTTCTCGATTGTTCTAACCATCTTGTGTAAATGGTCCTTTCATATTACGGCGGAACAGGCCCGGTTCTTCGGTATTGGCCTTCCCTTCATCCGAAAAATAGCGGGCCTCGTATTCTTGCAAGGAGTCTCGACATGAGACCAAGATGGGTTGATTCGTTCGATATCCTCAAGGGCGAGGGAATCCGGGTCGGGATCCTCGACGAGGTTGGCCACGGGTATTTGGGGACCTTCATCGGCATCTTCTGGGCATGCGAAGATTCTCCGCATTCAATCATATTCACTGATTATGGTTCCTTGGCGGGGGATTTTTGGCTGTGTTAGGCCCTTCGGGGCCTTCCAACTTTCCTTGCTCTATTAGCCCCTGGATTGCCTTTTTGAGTAAAGCGGTTGTCGATCGGATGTCCGTGAGCTTGATGAAAAGCACAATACTTTGTAGTATCCACGGGAGCATTCGGATTTGGGTTGGAAATTCTCCAAAGGCCGCAGCAAGCCTTCTTTCACCGAGTCCCTAAAGATGTCATTCGAGAGGCATTCCAAAGTTTTCGAGATTCATGACCCGTGGTGCAGGCTCTGGTTTTACGGGAGCAAAAGGAGTCGTGTTGTTACATTCTGTCCCGCATAGTGAATCATCTCTTTGCCTTTAGCGGGAAGCGAGGCGATGTTTGCGGGAGGAGCCCGATATACGCAGGCGAGTGCGGCGGCCGGTTGCGATTGTAGGCCTTTTCAAACTTAGGCTGCAGAGTTAACCGTGGCCCGTAAGTCTGAGTATGGGAAGTGGCTGAGGAGGCTCTCGAGATGTGGTTTCAAGCATGGTGGAAGATGTCCGGTTGTTCCTCTTCGGAAGGAGGGATGGCCATTTCACTGAGTTTCAGATTCCACCGCTTGTAAAAGTCCCCAACATTCTCATCGAGGCGCATTGTTGTTTGTAGAGTCAACTCTATTTGTTTCCCATTCCAAGTTGGCCTTATATTTTTACGTGAAGGCATTGGTAATCTGGTCCCATGTGGCCACGGTTTCGGGTTTCAAACGGAAGAACCACTTTAAGGCCTTGGACTTCAAGGATGGCGAAATAGTCGGCCATTCTGCGATTGGTACATCCTTTGGCTTTCATCGCCAAGGTATATGTGTCCAAATGGGTTTCGGGCATGCGGTCCCATCAAAGAGATCCAGATTAGGCATCACGAATTTGTGGGGCGAGAGGAACAATGGAGTCCGGGTGCAGTAGGCCGGAAGGCGGACTTCTTGGCGATCGGTTCGGCGATCTGCGCTTTCATTTCCTTGTGTTGTTCCATGAACCGGGCCGGATGAGGGTCTTGTGGCGGAACCATGGCATTCAAGCTAGTGGGTGAGCTAGAGAGGAGCTACCACTGGAGCGGGCGGGTGGAGGAACGGCCGATCCGGGGACGTAGAGTGAAAACCTGTCACAGGGCTGAGTTACCACTGGGGAGCATGAGTAGGAGCTTGGGCGAAGGGATAGAACCTTGCGGCTTCTTTGTTGATTTTCAAGCGGCAAAGTAGGTGGAGGCAGCCCCGATGTGGCCCGATAACTTGGATTTCGAGTGGGGCCCGTAAGTAGGCTTGAGTGCGGGGCTGCTTTGTCCGGATTGTTGAATTGCACGGTGCTGTGGTGAAGGTGTGTAACCCGGGGGAATGCTGCGGTCTGGTGATTCGGATGACAGGATGGAGGCTTGGTAACCCATAGAAGTCCGAGTGAGGAATGGATTTGTGTGAGGAGCTTGGTGAACTAGTGCTTTACATTCGAGGAGGGGCTCCTGAGCGTGGCCCAGAACCAAGTTGTGGCGGCATTTCGAGCTGTAGGTATTCTTTGTGAAGGTCCGGATTGATCGGTTCCGAGCGAGGCGGGATCCCGATTAGGCGTGGCATTCCGAGATAGCCCCAACCATGAGAAGACATTCCGTGCGATTTTGCCCCAGCGATTTGTGCCGTCGGGCCGCATGGATCCGGTGGTACGTGGTTGGGGAGGCTGGGTGACCCGAAAATCGAGGAGCATGGGTTACGGTAGTGGCACCGTAGGAGGTGGGTGGCGGCATCCTGGTGTAGTCGGGCGGCGAGAGTGGGGTTGGCATCCTCGTCTTCTTCCACGGTGAAGGTGCCATCCGGATTGAGGCGCGGCCAGACCGTGACTCTTAATAGCCTCCATAAGGTTGTTTAGGCGTGCTTCTGTCGTAACCTCATACGTTACGCTGGCGGATTCCACTTTGTTGCTCTGCGAGGGGTCCGGGAGGCGGAGTGACGTTATCCCCATCATTACCGGCCGATGCGGACATTACGAAATCCGGAGTCGGAACAAACGGCGAAGGCGACGATGCGCTTGACTCTTCCCAACTAATCAAACGATGACCGGTGCCCGAAACCAAGCTTTGTGCGGAGGCTGCGGGGAAAGGACACGAAGGTTCGAGATGTGCAGGAATGGAAGGAGGGTAGGTGTTTGGGCTTTTGGCTCATGCAACATGCGATTATTTGTTCACGTTTACTTAAAACATGCTTTATTAACCTAATCGGTTGGAAAAGATTGCTCTTCTTTTTCGCAAACTACTCTGGATCTGGATCGGTGGGCCCCGTCACTACGTCTATAAGCCCCTCGTATTCCACTGTATTTCGACCTCCCGGGGTGGACAGCCCGGGCGAGGTCCTATAGGGCAAGCGGGTCCCACCGACCGAAAGAAAAACGATCCTAAAAGTCGGCGGGTAATCGAGTCTTAACGAGCATTCGATGTAAATTACGGACAAGGCGACGTCAAAGTCAAGATCATGTCCAGGAGGCTCAACGAAAAGTCGGCATGATTTGGGTGATAAATGTCCACGATTGATCTTGACTTGTCGTCGGTTAAGCCGTAATTAGGCATGGAATATTCATTAATCCTTGATGACTCGGTGTCAATGCTTTGGGAGTCGGTGTATAATTTGTGCCGATCGAGCCGAAGTCAAGGCGCCGGTCAATATCTTGGTCAAAGTCTGCGGCGGAAAACCGGCGGAACTTCGGCGATTAGGGTCCCCGAAAGATATTGAGTCGGTATGCCGACAAAGGCTTGAAAGGAAAGTTCTATACACGAGACGGGGCATGACACGGACCGGACTAAAAACCAACCGGGTCTCGGACAAAGTGTGTCACGGACAAGTGCATGGTCGACACGAGGCTCCATGGGATGTTTGGGTAGTCCTGTGCTCATTCGAGAGGCGTAATAAGACCAAACGGACCGCGACAAGGATTTCCCCGGGTTAGGGACGTAGTGTGCAGTGTACGGTCACGTGCGCGTAGTGTGCAAGCAGTCTATATTCTTTTTCTGAGTAAAATAGGAAATTTTTCATGTGTCTTAAAAATATGATGCATGATGATTTTTTTTTTGAAAATTTTCTTTTTTTTTTTTGAAAATCCCTTTTTTTTTTTGAAATTTAATGAACACATAAGCACGTAAGCACGAAAATTTCGACAGTTAGGGACATTATTCCGACAGTCAAAATTTTGACTTTCTCCGAGGCGGCCAAAACAACACGAAAAATGTGCAAAAATCAACACACACACACAAATGATTTTCAAAGCCGGGACGGAAGCTTGACCCTCAAAAGCTTTTTTTTTGAAAACGGTGATACCGGTACGTGGGATTGTTAAACCACAATTTATCCCCGACTCGTGTTAGGAGGCGATAACGGGAAGTTTAATGGTTTCCACCAATATACCAAGTATCATTTTTTTTTAGAAAAAGCTTAAATCCCCGGCGGAGTCGCCCTTTGTGATGATGTGTCGCCATTTTCGCGGGAAGAAATTCGATTTTTCGCGTTTCTTTGAAAAAACCAAATAAGACCCGGGAAAAAGAACGGAGTCGCCACGCCATTTTTGTTTTAAGGGCCAAAACTTTGAAAAATGCCCGAGATCAGAAATTTGGGTTCGGAGGTCATGTTACACGCCGGGAAGGACGTTAGTGTGCACCGGAATGCCTCGTAAACGAGTCTTCCAAGCTGAAAATCATTTGTGTGTGTGTATGTGTGTGTTTTGGCCAAAATAATTTGAAACTCAGAAAAGTAAAAATTGGGATATCTTTTTAAGACTTTAAACTGATCCCATGATTTTTTGGAAGAGTTTTGGATTGAGATTTGGTACTCAAAAGACCTTTTGAAGTTGAGAGCCACTTCTGCCAGAATGAAAAAGGTAGTGGACCTTTGATTTTGAAATGGATTCAAGGGTCTTAAAACTTCATAATCTGGATAAACTCAGAGAATGAAAGTTGTTCCAGACACCTTAAATAAGATTTGTGCGAAGGAATTTTCCATTTTGGATAAGATTTGAGGGGTCAAAACCTTCTGGAAACCTCAGATATGAGATCTGGATTCCCAGAAGCTGATGAACTAGACTCTGAAAGAAAATTTGAAAAGAGGAGTTTTACTCACCCAAAAAATAAAGTAAAAATATTTATGGAAAGATCTATATGTTGGCTACAAAAAGTGTTTTGTAGTAAACACCAAATTCCAAGTTTATCTGTGTCCAAAAATTAAGACAATGGACTGGGATCTTGGAAAATTGCTACTGGACAGCAACTTCTCAAGAGAGAAAATATGATTTTAAGGGGGGTTTTGCATCCATGCTTGTCCCCATTTCCCTAGGTTTTGGTTAGTGATCACTTGACATTTTAGTGGTGAATCAACTATACCAAACCATCCTTGGGGTACATTAGGACTAAGCATTTCATTTGCTTGGGAAGGGGATTTTTATCCTTTGAAAATGAGATTTGATGCTTGAAAATGGTTTTTAGGGTTTTGAAAATGAGTTTTCTTTGCAAGAAAGTAAGAGAACTTGAAAATAATGTTGATCCTTGTAGAAGATCATCCATGGAGATGGACTTCCATGGTGATCTTCTTGGATCTTAAGACAAGAAGAAGAGTGAACTACATTTTGTAGTTTGAAAATGCATGCATGGTTGGAGTTTAGGGTAAGGAGAAGGAGGGTTTACCAATCTTCCTTGTGTTCTTGAGTTTTTGGCTTGAGTGTATGAGTGTTTAAGGCTTAAATATGAGAGTGAGTGGATGAGTGTGAGTTGGGAAAGATTGGAGAGAAAATGGTGACAATTCTTGAAGAATTCTCACTGTTTTCTCTCTATATTTCGCCAGAGGTTCGGTGCAATTGGTGTTGTTGCTCCTTATTTTTGTGACTGGAGGGCTCAATTTATAGCCCTCCTGAAAATGCAAACATGTCCGCGCGGATGGATCCAGTCGCGTGCACTGTTCATTAATTGCTGCTTAAGGCTTTGGACAAGAGGAATATTTCTTTTGAAAATTCAAATTAACAGCCAGTTTTATGTTTCCAGCCATTTCTATTTTTGGTTTTCTTCCTTTTTTTTGCTTTTTAAGATTCTTTTTGAGGTTTAACCTTAAATAACAATGCCCATTTTACCCTCATTTTGTTAGAAATGTTAGGATTGTTAGGAATTATTAGAAATGTTATAACTTTCGTTAATTTTCTAACGAAAATTCTAACAAGCTCAAATTGGAGCACTTACACCCTGGTCGACCATTCTCTGGATGATACGCTTCAGGCCCAAGCAATCCTCTGTGAGATGACCTATATCCTTATGGTAGTCACAATATTTGCTATTGTCCCTTCTGAACTTGTTGCCTGGGTTCATTGGGGCAGGTGGGGCCAGCTCGACGGCATTCATAATTTCAGTTCGACTCACCGTTAGGGGAGTGAAAGCATCGGGCACCTTCTCTGTAGCCCTGGTCCTGTTCTTTCCATTTTTATTATTTCCTCCATTCTTGTTGGAGTCCTTCTTATCATCAGCAACCTCAGTTTTGGGGCCCTTACCGTTCTTCTTCTCTTTCCTTTCTTCAGCTAGCGCGACATTGTACACCTTTTCGAACAACTCCTGTCGAGTTGTGACCGTTCGGACCGTGAGCTCGTAATCCATGTCTTCCGAGGAAATACCACTTCGGAAGCAATTGATCACCTCCCTGTCAGTGAGATCCTCTTCAATCTTGTAAACCATTTCTTTGAACTTGGTGAAGTAGCTCATGGAGCTTTCATTTTTGGCTTGCACCAAGTTGTTTAGATCAGTCACTGTCACTTTCCGAGCTCCAGCAGTCGAGAAGAGATCTAGGAACTTGGTTCTCAAACATGTCCAGGTGGTTATGCTGCCAGCTGCCAAACCATTAAACCACGTCAAAGCTGCTCCTGTGAGGGTACTGATGAGGGCTTTGCACATATTGTCGTCTTCATTGGCGACAAGACACATCGTGGCTTCCAAGTGTGCTATGTGACTCTTGGCATTAGTTGCTCCTGAGTACTTTTCCAGTAGGGGCAATCTAAAACTAGGAGGAGGTCGACTGTCTCTCATCTCCTTGGATAGAGGTCGAAGAGCAAAGTCGACTCGTTCAACCTTCCCCGCATCCTTTTTCTTCTCTTCTTCCCATTGCTCGAACTTCTTTTTCATCAATAACCATTCCCTAGCGTCGGGTCTTTCATCTCCTGCAGGGGGAACGGCATTCGACCTTTGTCCTTCGCTTCTGGGGGGAGTCACCTGCCTACTCCTTCTATCTCTGTGAGAATGAGCCCTCTCTGATCGAACTGGAGATCTATGCCTGTCATTTCTTTGTGGCGACCTGCGCCTATCAGCACCGGATGGCGACCTGCGCCTATTATCTCCGAGTGGCGACCTGCGTCTCTCCTCTCTTATAGGCGACCTGCGCCCGTTCCTGTCTCTATGAGACCCTGATCTCTGTGTCCGTGCTGGGGAAACGCGTCTGTTTCTGTTGGCGGTTAATTGCGTCCTCAAATCAGATTGAGCCTCCTGCTCCCTGTTCCTGGTGAGGCTAGCTCTTAAATCATTACTCGGCACATGGACGATGGTGGGAGCTCGTTGAACTACCCTGTTTTCGCCATTCTATCCTACTCCTTCATTTGGCCTAGCACTCCTGACCTGTTGCCCATCAGAGACCTGCGTGGGAGCCACTCTTTCAGAGCGTACGTCGACCTGCTCTGCCTCCTCCATGGCTAATAACTCAGCCAGAATCTGAGCTCGCTCCAATAGCATTTCCTTCCTGCTCAATGGGTTGGATGAGGGACCTGCCCTATTTCCAACATTCACCTTAGCAGTTGGGCGCTTAGAAGGGGGTGAAGCTCCTTGCCCATCCATGTGTCGCTTTCCTCTTCTCGTATCGGGCAATCCCCTGCCATCAACGACACTAGTAGAATGCGTGGCTCTACCGTGAGGACGATTTGGGGGGGGAGGAGGCAAGTTCAGGTTTTCAGCGTTTGCATTCGTGTTGTTGTTGTTGTTTACTTCTTCGTGCCCAAGTGAAGCCTCAGATACGTGTCCATCTGAAGTCACCATTGTTGTAGGTTGATGGAGTTTTCGAGGTCAAGCTAAAGCACGATTCCCGGCAATGGAACCAAACTGATGCTGCAGGAATTGTGCTTATCAATAATCCTCCACGTGGCAAGATTAATCACCTGGCTCCTTGACCTGAAATCAGAACCCACGACTAGCCGGATGTGTCTCCGGCGAAGACGCTCGGGCGTGAGAGTAAGAACACAGTTGAATATAGCTCAAAATGTATTGAATAAGGAATTCCAATAACAAAATGGCAGTTACCTTTGCATCGTTGGTGGTGATGAAGTATTTATAGTTGATGTAGGTTGTATTTTTGGGGGAGCGATGTGTGCTCCGAGATTTTAGGGACAGTTACTTTGTAGTGGGAACGTGTCCAGTAATGGCTCCTGATTTGTAGGGAACCGGTTGTGGAAAGAGTTATGTCAACGTGCGTCCGCAACTGTTAAGTCGACACTTGGTGCTTAGGTCGAGGTCGCCATTTGAGGAATGGTCGACCTGACTGCCGGGTAGAGCATGGTTCGTACCCGAATTATAATATGGATAGTGAGGTCGGACTAAGTTAGGTCGGGACCTGATAGGTCGGACCACGGACTTAATCGACTGATACTTGAGATGGGCTTTGGGCCTTGCTCTGATTGGGCCGGCCTCATTGAGAAGGTGGGAGCCAAGGCTATCTGTGATTGGGCTTTACTCGTTTGGCCCAACTCGACACTTTTGGTATGTTCATGCCTAAATAAACTAATGTGTTTGCAAAATGGCAATAAGGGAATCCTAAGAAAAGATTTGTCAGTCGTCATTCGCTGAGTCTTCTTTGGTTTTCTTCCCTTTTCCTCGACCCCGTCGAGTTTTCTTCCTTTTCTTCTCTATGATGTCGGTGTCCCTCATCCCGACCTCCGGTATCCTCACTGGAGCCTCCACCAAACCCGTGTCAATAAGTGCTCTCTCAATCCGAGCACGAGTCCGCACTTCCTCCCTCTGAGTCTCAGTCAAAGGAGCGACCTCGGACAATCTCTTGTATCGAGCCTCCATATCCCTGACCAGGTCACCTGACTGGTTATGGCGACTTGCTTTAGCTTCAGTCTCCCTCAAAGTCCTACTAGAGTCGCAGTCAACCCCCAATAAAGCTTGACGTCTCTCTCCCAAAATGACCTGAGTCGCTCCCATCTCCCTCTCGTACCAGTCCAAGTAAACAGTGGTCAAGATGGTACTCTTCCTGCTCCTGAGAATAGCCCTAGGTGGGAAAGCAGCATATGTCCAAGCCCTCGAGAAGAAAGAGAAGCTGGCTGGATCCCTCATATCCAATGGCACCACCTCTATGGTCCGGATGTCCTCCCAATCGCCCAATGGCTCCTGTAAGGCCCCGAACTGCCTGGATACCAAGCAAGGAATGTAAAAGGATGACTAGCAGAACCCTGGAACCCTCACTATATAGGACTCCTGCAATGTCCTCCGGGTCTGCAACCTCCAGTGAGGTATCCACCAGCGAATGTCTGAAGTGGACAACCTAGCCATCGTCAGCTCCCAGCTACCCTGGTCATGTTGCCTCGGTGCACCTCTCCGAGAAATCACCCAAGGGCACTGAGTCGGCAAAGCCCCTGGCAAAGCCCCGAGCCTCTCCTGCAGCCATAAAGTCAGCACAGCCGGACTCCCAGATCTCATGAAATGATCTCCCCTAGCCATCCTGTCAATCCCATGCAATGTCTCTCCCAAATCCAGTGGGACAATGTCTTTCCCAGCCTTGCAGTCTCTGACCATGTCCAAAATACCACTGTGACAGATCCCCACGGACTCAGCGGTGAACAGAGCAGAAAAGACGCAAAGGATAAATGCATCCATAGCCACCGTGGTCGCAGCCATAGCTGGAAACCCAAATCTGCCCGGGATATCAGAAAGGTCAATCCTGTCCGGAGCAATAATCATCTTCTCAGCCTCTCCCAGAGATATCTGCAGAAAAGATGCAAGCTTTGCCGCTACTGGTACATCTCCAATCAATGGAATAGATATAGCTTCAGTTTCTGGACCCCCAATCAAGGCTCGGAAGTCTTCATGCGTTGGGGCAATTTCATTGTAAGAAAAGCAGTAAACATGTCTCCGGACGTCCCAAAACCTGGATGCTGCTCTCAAAAGGTCCCAATCAGGCGGGAGATCCCTCAAATGCCATAAAGACTTGATCTTGAAGGAAGAATCAAGCAGCCCCTTATGAGATTGGAAGTTATATCTCACCCAAGACTGAAGATCAGACAGAAAACGGTCTCGCTTCCCCCTTTGCAATCTAACGGGCTTCTCCATCGCGAAATGATCAAAGATGGTGTCTTTAACTCCAAAATGTGCTCTGGGAACAGTTGGGACAAGTCTAAGTTGAAAACGAAGTGAAATGGCCAAGCCTTGCTTTTATTCAGAAAATGACCAAATCAGACAGAACTGTAAGCCGCACGGCTTCATTTGCCCAAGGGACCTGTCCGCACGGCTTCATTTTCCATCTGCAGAAAAAGAATTTGCAGCAATCAAGTTGCTGCCCAAAGGGAGTTTTCACCCCACTTTTCCAACCAAAACCTGTACAAAATCATGTCCAAAGGTCATCCAAGCATTTATATACCAGTACATATCATTTTGGCCCAGTTTCAGCCCCAATTCCAAGCAAAAAACTGCCCCAAGGCTCAGATAATATGCAAATTAATAAAGCATAAAATAGAAAAGCAAATAAAGCATAAGTACATTGTCTTCGCCCCATCGGCGCCTGAATAAAGCAAAAAATAAACAAAATGTGCATGAAACTTGTCCATTGTTTGTTTTTGTTCCTAAACCAACTCTAGAGACCTCCTAGGCCTCTGATTCTTCTTCTTCCTCATCACTGCTCAGCTCATAGACGCTAGCCTCCCTCATCAAGTCCTCCGCGTCGCTCACATCTGACAGATGGACATTATCGTGCTCGTACTCAGCCAGCTGCTCCAAGATGTCAGCATTAGGTCCTCATCCACGAGGCATGGCGCTAGAAGAGTACTCCGAAGCCGATGAGGAGGATGCTGTGCCCCCGACGTGCCTCCTTTTGCGCACTGGCTCCTGCACGCTTGTTGCCGCTTTGGTAGCACAGGCCAGTTTCTTCACAAGGGATCGGCACACGTCCTTCCAGCCCCTATTCTGCCTGACCAACCTGTCGTAAGTGCGAGCTGGAACCTGAGAAAAGAAGAGAAAATCTCAGAAAAATCTCAGAAATTGCAAAAAGCAGAGAAATCTAAAAGCTGAAAAGGGGAAAGACCCTAAAAGTATACTTACAGTGCTGTCAGGCGGTAGGGTATACTGGGGCTCCCTGGTGTCGGGGACAGGTATCCTCATCCTCCTCGGAACTCCGTGGACCACATATGAGAGGTGCGCAGGAGGGATCGGCGGGTCAAAAGGCTCGGCCTCCCCATATCCCTGAGTGACCGCCAGCTTCACCAGCTTCTGTGGCGTCCTCAGGCGCTGCTCCACAAACACAGCGTAGGGGGTATCCATATCAAAGTACTCCTCAGCCGCTATACCTGCCTGATATCTGGCAATCTCATCTGCCGGCCAATCCCTGGGCTGTAGCATCCGTGCTGGAGGATCACGGGGAGTAATGGCATCCAATGGAGGGACATAGCCATGTTGCCTCGAGAAACGGTCCCCCAAATAGATGACATCACATGTCAGTCCAGTAAGCCATCTCCTCTGCCTCGTCGCCTTAATGGCCTCTCCAAGCAAAATCTCCGGATACCTGCCCCAGGGGTAGAAGTCCACTCCATCATGTCCATCCTTGTTGATAATCGGCTTCACCATCTTATAATCAAAAGTGATCCGGGTCTTCCCCGTAAACTTATCCCTCGCATCTCCCCTCCAGCGGACCATAGCAGGGAAAATGTTGATATCACTCTGTTGGTTCCAAGGAAAGAACCCGATCACCTCACAGAACCAGACCTGCATGTTCAAAACATCAAAAAGGTCATTTCTCTCTCATAAAAAGTCTCAAGACAGGAAGAGAAAAGAGAAAGAGAAGAGGGACTACCTCAAGAGCAATGGAGAAACAATCCATGGAAGCAGCCTTATTCCGGCTGTACATATCCAGAGAGAAATAGAGCTTCGCCAATCCGGTCTCTCCCCAAGAGACCGTCCCTATCCCATCAACATCAACCAAAGAGTCAAGGAGGCAAGTCATGGCCAGTGTCCCAGAATTAGCAAAGATGGTGACTGACAGCATCAACCACACAAAGGCTCTAGCAAGCTGGTGGGCAGTCACATCATTAGCAACGAACTCTCGTATGCAGTTCTGCACTGCCACCTCGACGTTTCGTGTCTCCATCCCTAGCCCCTTGGGAATCATCTCAAACCCAACCAGATCCTGAAATTCTTCAGCTGTAATGTGGTCCCTCCAAGTCACGGGCCTCCCAGTGAACTGTAGGCCAATGATAGCTGTGAAATCAGCGGGAGTCACTGTCAGCTCTCCCCAGCTCAGATGGAAGCTATGAGTGGTGTCCCACCAAAACTCTGAAAGGGCCTGGACCAAGCTCTTGCTCTTAGAAGTGATATGAATCCCCCTGCCGATCGCCTCAATGAACAAATCTAGGCCAGTAGCTCTCACCAACTCCTTGGGGTTCACCCCGTCTTTCTCAAAATTTGGCATCCTCTGCCATAGTCTGACTGCAATCTCAGATGGTCCTCTGGACTTGTTCTCCTGAAGACAAGCACAGCAAAAGAAATGTGTCAGTCCTTCATCTCATTTCAAAAGCATGCATATATTCAAAAAGTGCACATGTTTTCAAAAGAAAAGCATTCATAAAAGATTTCTCTAGCATCCTTTGCATCAAAAGCACGTCTTTCATCACTTGAAACACATCATGTCAAATCACATTGCTTTCCTAAAGCACAAAATCACAATTTTCAAATTTCTTTGCACATAAGCATTATTTTTCAACAAAATGGCATGCATGAATCCTTTTCATCTTCCAAAAATCTCGTTTTCTCATTGATAATCAAAATTTCGACCTAGTTCTAGCACATGCAAGAACTCCATCTCACTTTAGACAATTATCATCCTTACTTTATTTTCGAGAAAAAAGTGGGTCATTCTCATTATTTTTGTCAAATAAATTGCACATGCATGTTCTTAGCCTCATAGGTTAATCATTAATATCTCAAAATCATTCCAAAATCCTAGGAAAATTCGATGAAAATTCCTAAAATTTGGGTCAAGCCCTAAGTTAATCAATATTCAATCAAAATCGACGGAATTGAGCAAAATAAGAACGCTTACCCCAACCGATTGCGGGTTCGTCGATTTGTGCTCTCTTCTCCCCGGATAGAGCTCCGATGGAGGCGTAAGAAAGTCATACTTTCTCTCCGTACGGACAATCTCCTTCCTCCTCCTTTGAGCGGCCGCTGAGATGTTTCTTCTAGCTTGTCTAGGCATGGGATTACCCTCCGGATCCATTCTTGACCAAAGGAAGCAAGAGAATTGAAGAAATTCGAATCTTCTCTCCTCTCTCTCTCTTCCTCGGCGTTCTTGGGCGGCAACACAATGCCAAATGCCCGTTCAAATCTGATTTTAAATAATATGGAAAAATTAATCTTCTAGCCGTACGGCTTCTTTTGCCTCCCTCTCATGCCGGGCGGCCTCATTCGCTCTGAGCAGAAATTACAATTTTGCCCCTGGACTTTCCACTTGGACATCCAATTCCCGTTATCCTTTAACAGAAATAACATCCTTTTCAGAAGATATCCCTTATCTCTTAAGCAATTAAGCTTTCTTCCCAGTCACCTCCGTTAATTTCGTTATAACGGGATAATGCTAGGTGACAACCTCCGAATTGTCGAAATCCGAACTTTAGCTACCTCTATCATGAATAGAGACGTACGCTCAAGTTCTTCTAAACTTTAGCTACCTCTATCATGAATAGTGAAGTATGCTCAAGTTCTCCAAACTTTTGCTACCTCTATCTCCCAGATAGTGACGTACGCTCAAGTTATCCAAACTTTTGCTACCTCTATCTCCCAGATAGTGACGTACGCTCAAGTTATCCAAACTTTTTCTACCTCTATCACGAATAGAGAAGTATGCTCAAGTTCTCCAAACTTTAGCTACCTCTATCTCCTCGATAGTGAAGTATGCTTCAGTTTTCCAAACTCTAGCTACCTCTATCTCCTCGATAGTGAAGTATGCTTCAGTTTTCTCAACTTCAGCTACCTCTATCCACTCGATAGTGACGTAAGCTCTAGTTTCTTCAGGCGACAACCTCCATTAATTGTCAATTAGGTGACAACCTCCATTAATTGTCAAAACCTCAAGGATCCTAGACATCGTTCCTAACCTATCTAGTGATGCTTGAACTACGATCAAGGCTTGATTCCTCCGGGATACGTAGGTAGCCTTTCATAAAAGGTCCAGCCATCCGACCACTTTGGTCATCCTGTTCCTTCGTCACTCCTCAGTGATGAAGTAGTCCCTCATAGAGACTTCGATATCTGACCACATCGGTCACTTCTAGCATATCCCCAGTAGGATCAATTGCTTGACCTCTTAGGTTATTTTCTCTTCTACTTCCCCAGCAAGAGACCGGTTTCTCTTCTCCATTTCCCCTGCGGATCTTATCCCGAACTATGGCCTGGCTTGATTCCCACTCGGGATACGTAGGTAGCCTTCCGAAGGTTCAGCCACTTGACTACCTCGGTCTCTCAATCCGTCTCGGCATTCGCCAGATCGGATCCTTTTCTATCGACAACCCCACTCGCCTTGCAAGTGACGTTGTCGAGGGGCTTCTGTAAGTACCCAAATCTGGCTCATGCCTTCCGGTTAAATTTCCCGGCAATTTCGGTAAGTTTTCCGGTAACTCCCCGAACCTTCCTAGTGTTCCGGAAATATTCCGAAACTGTTCCAAAACAATTAATGGCTGAAGGGGAAGCTTCCTAATTAAGAAACACGTTTTTCTTAATTAGGAAACCTTCTAGAAATTGCCACCTTGCATGATTCTAGAAACATGCTGAGTCACAAGGGATAATGCCGCACGGCTGCATTAGCCAAGAACCTCCAGCCGCATGGCTTCATTCGCTCTCTCCAGATTACCTATAAATAGAGCCCTCCTCTACCCATTTTAAAGGGGGAACAAGATCAACAAGCATCACATAATACGTAAAATACACTCCCAAGAGCTGCTGGAAGTCCAAGAAGGTGAAGAAGAAGGCCAAGAAGCCACCTCCCTTCTCCTTGAAGATCCCAAGATCAATCCCTCCTCCTAGCTCCATCCAAAGAAGAAGAGGAAGCCATTTGTAACCTCTCACACCCTAAACTTGCATCTTAATTGCTCTATGTGATTCTAATTGCTCATTGCATTTCATATATTGCCATTATCTTGTTTGGGACTTGGTAGATTAAAGATCATATCTTTATCATCCCCCTCCCCCTTTGCATGCATTAGGCATCCCTTGCCATTAAAGATGTAATCTTTGAATCAAAGGTGCATCCTTTGCACCTAAAAACCCATTTTTTTAATAAAAATGCCCTCTTTATGCATCTTTTGCATATAAAAATCCAATCTTTATGATAAAAATGCATTCTTTGCACACGAAATCCTTTTTCAAGCATCATTTGAATTAAAGATCATATCTTTACCTTAAATTAGCATCCCTTGCTCTTTAAAAATGCAATCTTTATGCATCCCTTGCATATTGAATCCCAATTTATTCATAACAATGCATCCTTTGCATAAAAATCATGTCTTTACATTCAAAATGCATCCTTTGCAATAAAGATCACTTCTTTAAATCAAAAGCATCCTTTGCAACCCAAAAATGTCATCTTTTCACTAAAAATGCCATTTTTATCTTAAATCATGCATTTCCCCCATGTTCCCCATTAGCAACCTTGGAACGGACCGGTGTAAAAGATCCTATCTTTACATCGTTTCTTCAATTAAAGGTTTCATGATTTCTTTAGAAAGGGATAACCTTGAACCCTATATCTCCAATTATCGCTTAAGATCGAGTAAGAAGCATCTATATGAGCTCGACCGTCTTAAAGCGTAGAATTGATGTGCTAAGGACGTTCCTTCCTAAAGAACCTCATCTTTGACTATAAAAAGAGTCATTCTCTTGATCACGCAAGTCTCGAGGTCACAAAAAGCGATGATCATAAGTCCGAGATGAGGACGGGATCATAATCCCGAACACATAAAATTCCAAGAAATCCCGAGCGACAACCAATTAATGGTTTGTACGTCCGGAAGAAAACTTGGGACATTCCCCCCCCCCCTTTATTTTCAAACACATGCACACAAGAAAGCACGCAAGCAAGCACGATTAATGAAATCTTGGGAGACTTGCTCCGGCAAGGCACCTTGGGTGAACGACGATCCGTTCTTCCCAAGGGGTAATTTAACCTCCGAACCCAATAAAACCTTTTTTTCAAAGTTTTGAGGTAATCAAAATGGCATGGCGACTCCGTTTTTCAAATTAAACACGGATGTCTTCAAACTCGCGTGAATTTCCAAACAAATTTGGGGCACACATTCATAGGGATGACGCCTTAGTCAACCTGAAATTGGCAAGGGAGCAGATGGCTCCTCTTCAAGAAAAGGTAGAATCTTTTGCCCCCATCAAGGCTAAGATGGAAGAGGAAGCTAATGTGGCCAGGCACGAAAAGGCTAAGTTAGAGGGAGGACGGGCTGAGCTGACTGTGATGGTCCAAGAGCTCAGTGCCTGCATTATAAAGATGAGTGAGGACCAGCAAGCTGCCCGGCTGAAATGGGAGGAAGAGGCCCAAACTAGAGAGAAGGTCGTCGTTGAGCAGTTCAAAAACAATGATGAGTGCTTTCACATCATAGTGTCCCGAGCTAGGGATTTCTATGATGATGTAGCTCGGGCTGGTCACTCCCTTGTTCCCTTCAATGCCAACGAATTGGCCGTCATTGTCCAGCAAGATGCTGAAGATGAAGTAGAGCATTGGGTCACCCCTCCTATTGAGCAAAGGAATTTTAACACTGTGCTTCATGAACTAGAGGATGCTGACAAGGTCGATGAAGAGGACGAGGTCACCCAAGATCAAGTCTTTCACGATGTCGAGCACCAAGAGCAGGGAGAAACCCAATGACGATCAAGACAGTTGATCGTTTTATCTCAGTTTGTCATTGTAATGAACAAGTTCCAAACATTTTTTCCTTTTGTTGTTAGTAATTATAATGCCTTGGGCCGATTTGGGAGGTATCTTAACTCGTAACTTTATTTGGACAAGTCCTAGCCCACTTTTGGGGGACTTTTTATTAATACTAGTTGACTTTGCTTGAATAGTTTTATTTTGATCCATATTTCTATCTTTATGTCGAACTATATTAAATAGGAAAGCGACCAAAGTCTTAGTCAGATCAGTTGGTCAATAACGAAGCTGACTAAGGTTTTAGTCGAGCTTGTTTAAAGGAACGAGACTGACCTAAATCCTCAGTCGAACCTGTTTAAGAACGAGGTTGACATAAGATTTTGGTCGAGCCTGTTTAGGGAACGAGACTGACCTAAGTCTTCAGTCGAACCTGTCTAAGAACGAGGTTGACTTACGATTTTGGTCGAGCCTGTTTAAGGAACGAGACTGACCTAAGTCTTCAGTCGAACCTGTTTAAGAACGAGGTTGACTTAAGATTTTAACCGAACCTATTTAAGGAACGAGACTGACCTAAGTCTTCAGTCGAACCTGTTTAAGAACGAGGTTGACTTAAGATTTTGGTCAAGCCTGTTTAAGGAACGAGACTGACCTAAGTTTTCAGTCGAACCTGTTTAAGAACGAGGTTGTCTTAAGACTTTGGTCGAGCCTGTTTGATATTTCGAGATCGACCAAGAGTCAGATCTGAGTTGAGTAAGATGCAAGTGTAACACGGTTTGTGGATAGAACTTTCATTTTACTAATGAAGTAGATCGTTACATAGAATGCTTAATCAGAAATAATATCTAACTAAGTGGCTAGCATGCCAAGGATGTTTTAGCCGTCACCATCCGGATGGCCAATCATGTAGGTCCCCTCCTTAACAATCTATATTACAATAGAGCTCAGGAATAACCGTCATATAAAGAATGGTCAGGATTAAGTTTGAGAAAAGATAAAGAGTGGTCGGGATTGATTCCCACCTCCAACAGCAGTTCACGGCAGTTGAGCGAAGCAAAACCCCCCCTTTCCAGATCGAGTGTTTTGCCAACAGAGAGAAATCATCGCTCCTCTTCTCCGTCTTAGTGTCTCTCCGACGCACTCAATCTCTCACCAATACTACTTCGTATTTATCAGAACACCATGGAAATCAATGTTTTCTTCGGTTACTCTCCTCACCCAAGGTTAGTGTTTCAATCCTCTCAATTTACAAGCCCTAATTCTTTATATTTTTGATTATTTGGAGAACTTTTTAACCAATCAAAATCATGTGTTGATTTACCTACTAATCAACAGTTCCCAGTCTTTGTTCAATCTACTTCCCCCAACGAGAAGAAGGTATCCGGCGCATCTGTCATTTTCCGGATGTGAAATTAGTGTTTTTTGTGAATATATCTATTTTAGAAATTAAAGAGGGTTAGAACTTCTACTAGTTAAACATTTTTAGTGTGTTTTGGATTATATTTTCTTTGTAGTGTTTATTTTTCAAATTTCCCTCAACTAATTGTTTGTTATTTATTATCAAACCAAACCCCAACAATCATTTACACTTTGTAGATCTGCAGTCTAAATAGGGAGCTCGATCGGCTCTTTTGTTTACCGTGCATGAAATTTAGGAGTGAATTGTGGGATAGAAAGAAAAAAAACTTCAGACTTTTTTGTGTTTTTTTCAACTATTTACAAGGTTTCACCTTTTCTCGATCTCTTTTTTATTCCGGATTGAGATTTGCTTGCGAGTTCTGTTTCCAACTATGGAGTTGCTAGAGTTTTAGATTACTTAAATTTTGAAAGTTTGGATTTTTAATTATTCAGTCATTAAAAATTGAGGATTCCATGAGCGAGAGGACGATAGACTTCAAATACCACCTAAAAGGTAAGTAACATTGTTTTTATGTTTCTTCTATTGAATTTTTGTATGTTGGGGAATTGTTATAAGCATTGGTTGGAAAATTGCTATATTTCGACCTATCTGCGAGTCTTTGCATGTAGTTATTGTGTAAAAATGTGACTTTGATTAGTTCTCTTTATTGAATTGTGGTTTGAGATTATTGATTCCTATGAGGTTACCTCTGTTCTTGACCCTCAAAGTTGTTGTGTTTTTGGTTAAGCTACCATTTTGTTCTTTTCTTTTTAAATTTACAACTACAAAGATTTGTTGAATGCCCTTTTCGTTTTCAAATAAAGCACAAAGACAACAGTTTAACATGGGCCAATTCTGCCCTTCTTCTCAAATCCATCTCTAACCTTCTCTGCTTTGCATCCTCTCTCTGTTTCTTAACTTTGCATCAGTAGAGATGATCTCTGCAAAGATGTACAATATTCCTCTTCCAGCATTTTTACTGCAGTTTTGTTATTTTATTTTTTTGGATTTTTTTGCGATTTTGTATTTCTCGAATCTAGACTGCATTTTCATTGTATCCTCTTTTTTTCTCATTCATCAATTGATTTGTGTAATTTTATTGCTCAATACTATTTTGTATCAGAGATTTTCATTTCTCCATTTTTTTTTGTCTTACGTGCTATTTATTTGAAAATGTGTTTGGTGTATTGTGTAAATTGTTGAAGTTTAGGAGACCGGAAAATGTCTTGAAACAAATACTCCACTATTCACTTGACTTTGATTGAGTTTGATTTAAGTTTTCAGTTTACAAGAGTACCTAAAATGATATCGATGACCCAAGTTTGTTCATCTATCTATTGTGGTTGTTAATGATGTTTGTTATCATGCATGATGAAAATTGAGGAAGAAATGGTTGAATTTGGCTTAACACAACATTCTGTTTAGTACGAACAACAGTGAAGAAACATTATTTCCAAAACTCAAGTAAGAAGGACTGGGGCTTAGATGAGTTTACTTCTTTTAGTTAATTTTTTTCATGTGTCCTCTTTCCATCAACATCATATTCCATTCAATATTTTCAAGTACTAGGAAAAAATGAGTTGTTTCCCTTTCCTGATTTTCAATTCAGGCTGCAACTCCCAATAGAGCAGATATTTATCTATCCCATCTGATGCTTTATTTAATAAACACACTTATGCCTCATACTATGGATCTATCTACTAAAACTTGATGCTACACCTTTGATACATATCATGAGTCTATCCATGGAATGAATAAGGTACCATCTCCTCATCTCTATATCAGCATATCAGCAAAGAGACAGTAAAATTATTATTGATCTCTCTTAGCCTACAATTATCACATGGTCCATTTAGGTTTAGGCCTCCCAAAAGGTATCAGAGGCGTGCAAAGGTTTCCTCGGGCCGGACTGGCCTAGCTTACCTGCTTGCTCACATGTTAGAAACTATTAACCAACTTATTAGATATACAAGACAACAATGTCCCACGAGAATCGTTTACCTGTAATTATTCAATACCCCTACGAAAAATTGAGTTAAGGTTTTTGACTTGGTTTTTATTTTTGTGCAGTTGATTGGTAAAACCCCATTGGTTGTCTTAACAATGTTACAAATGGTTGTGTTGGGCGTGTTGCTGCCAAGTTAGAAATGATGTAGCCGTGCTCCAGTGTTAACTACATGTATTTACCGAGGAACCTTATCACAGGTAATAAGATTTATTTTATGAGTGTGTTTTTTTTTTATTTATCTCTTATTATGCTTTACTTGGTTTAATGATGTACAAGTTTGGTTATAGCATGGTTGCTGATGTGAGGAGAAATGTCTTAGGGGAGGTGATTTTATGGGTTGTATCAATATGAAAACCTACTGTACATAAATTTGTAGTTGAGATTGGGAGATAAAATGATATATTGATGATCAGAGGAACTACTAAGATCTGTGATTAGACTGTAAACAAGATACATGTTCTCAATCATAGCGTGATTTTGATGCCTGCAAAAATGCCACCAAAAGTCTTTTTTTTTGTGTGTGGGGGGGGGATTCTCTCAGGCTAAATGTCCAGCAAATGATGGTTTGCTTCAGAACGACTAAGAAGCATGATTCCTTTTTGCTGTCAAACTTTACCCACATCTAATCTGATTATCTATTATCCTCGAACACTATGATTCTCCGATTGATCTGGATATGCAAAGTTCTATTTTATATCCCCATTTCTCTATTTGTATTTTGGTGAATTACTTTTGTTGGTTTTAGGTTTAATTTAGAAATGTGCATTGCTTTATTTTAGGTTAATAGTTCATGGTTGATTGTATGCTATTTGGTTATTACAAAGATGTGATTGAGCAGTTTGGAATGTTTCATTTAGATGTAATGTAATCAGAAAATTTTAGGCAATCTTTTGGGAGTTTTGTATTTTCTTTGGATTCGCTTATCTTTTAGTCCTATCATCCTACTACTCCTGTCTCAAAATGATGACTAAAATATTTTCAAATTAGCTCTTGATCAAGAGTAAAATTGATTTTTTTATAATCAATTTATATTGGGATGGATGGAGTACAAAAGTTGCTCACACGCAGAAGTGGATTGTCAAATCTACAAAGACATAAGGAAATGGTGACCACAGAATAATTTTTTTTTTGGGGAAGGGGGAGAGGGGGCAGTAGTAGTGAGTGAGACAGGGGCCAAAGGTGGTGACTATGAATTTATGAAATTGGGATCTTTATATTTCTGGCGAAGTTTGGCGAAGTTAATAAGATTTGTATCTGTCTTTGATACTTATAAGGATCTTTATTCATTGTTGTGTAAATATTTTTGTATGTGTGTGTGTGGTGGTGTAAAACTTTAACCATACATTCATTCAAGCAATCGACTTCTCTTCAATCTCTCACTTTCGCAGAGTACGTTGTATATTTATATGACCGATGAATTTTATACTTTCACCATTTATACTGCCACCGTGCCATTGGCACGGGCAAGAGAGTACTAGTTCTAGTGACGATGTAGGGTCCTTCCCAGTTTGGAGATAACTTATTATGTTCAGCTTTTCTTCCAGTTACCTCGATCTTCCTTAGCATGTAGTCCCCAACGTTGAACGACCTCTTCCTGACCTTCTTGTCGCGATAATCCTTAGTTTTTTGTTTTTAGTTTACCATTCTAAGCTGAGCAGTCATCCATTTCTCGTCTAGTAAGTCCAAGTCGAGCAACCTGTTGGAGTTATTCTGATTTTGATCGAACAAAGCCACCATAGCCATAGAAATTCATAGCTTTGTAGGTGCCATAGCTTTCGACCCAAAAGTAAGGGCAAATGGGGTTTCCCATGTAAGCCCCCGGGTGGTTGTGCGGACTTTCCAAAGAGCAAGGGGTAGTTCGTCCAACCACCTTCCAGCTCGACCAATGAGGCCCTTACTTAGTGCTTTCAAAACCAGTTTGTTCGCTGCTTCTACTTGTTCGTTACCTTGTGAATAGGAAACTGATGACTTCCAATGTTTCACCCCCAACCTATTCATTTCTGTCTCGAAAGTTGTAGAAAGTTGTAGCCTTTTGTCTGAAACAATTGAATGTGGCACCCCAAAGAGACACCAAATGTAATCGTGGATGAAGTTGATGGCGTTTTCCTCTGTTATTTTTGCCAAAGGCTTTGCTTCAATCCACTTTGTGAAGTAATCAATGGCCACAATAACGTACTTACAATTTCCACGGGCGGGTGGGAAGGGTCCGATCAAATCTACCCCTCACATGTCGAATGGCCAAGTTACGATCACCGGTGTTTGTTCGGTTGTTGGGAGCTTTGGTAGGTCGGTATACCTCTGACATTTGTCACATTTTCTCACGAACTCACGAGCATCCTCCCTTAGATGAGGCCAATAGTATCCCAGAGTGAGTATCTTGTCTGCCAAAGTTCTGGCCCCCGGGTGTCCACCACATACCCCACTATGCACTTCGAGCAAGAGTTGAGGAACCTCCATAGGGTGAACACACCTCAGTAATGGTTTCACAAATGATCTTCTGAACAATGCATCCCTATGTATAGCAAATCTTGGGGACTTCTTCTTGATCATTCTAGCCTTTTGCACATCAGCTGGTAGCTCGCCTGTTTGGATGTAGGCCTTCATTTCGTCAATCCAACTCTTAGAGTTGTTGACCGAGCATAGAACCTGCACTCTTTCGTATGCTGGATGCTCTAAGTATGAGATTGGTTCTCCATGCTGCTCGTCCGAAGTAGCCAGTTTGGATAGTAGGTCGGCCAATTCATTTTCTTCACGGCCTACCCTTTGTATCTTCCAGAATTCTAAGTCTTGGACCAACTTTTTGACCAGCTCATAATACTTGATCAAGATAGGGTTGATCGCTTCATACTCACCTTTAACTTGATTCACGACCAGCTGGGAGTCAATAAGCTATAATCTTGGTCGCCCTAAAGCATCTAGCATACTCCACTGCTGCAATCAAGGCCTCATACTCGGCCAGGTTGTTGGAGGCCAGGAATTTGAACCTCAAAAGCCCTACCAGTTTCTGGCTCAATCAAGACAATCCCAGCTCCACTAACGTTATTGGTCACAGATCCATCCGAGTAAACCTTTCAGCAGTCAACGGGTAAGTTTAATATCTGTTGGCTTGATTGTTCTTTTCCCTTCCATCTCTCTTTTGGGGTGCTCTCCTTATCATCTTCCTTGGTGAACATAAGCTCGACCAAGAAGTCTGCCAAAGGTTGAGCTTGCAAAGCTTTTTGAGGCCTGTACTCAATGTCAAACTCCGCCAACTCTATTGACCAGTTAAGTAGTCGGCATGAACCTTCCGGCTTATGCAATATCTTCCTCAGAGGAGCCTTGGTCAGCACGATAATGGGGTGAGCTGAGAAATATGCCCGTAGTTTTCTAGCTGCAACCACGAAGGCATAAGCTACCTTCTCAGCATTGAAGTATCTTCCTTCCACGTCGGACAAGGCCTTGCTCACATAATAAACTGGGTTTTGAAGGCCATTCTCCTCTCTGACCAACACCGCGGCCATAGCTCGATCTCCAGCTGATAGGTAGACATACAAATTCTTTCCTTGGACCGGGCTACTCAACAATGGGGAGAGGTGAGGCATTCCTTGAGTTGTTGGAACGACGAGGAACATTCGGTCGTCCACTCAAAGTTTTTCGTCCCCCTCAAAGTTTTGTAGAAGGGGAGAGACCTTTCCACTGACTTGGTTATGAAGCGACCCAAAGCTGCCACCTTACCATTCAGCCGTTGCGCCTCGTTGATGCACGTTTGTTCTTGCATCTCTACCAAAGATTTTATCTTTTATGGGTTAAGCTCAATGCCCCTTTGTGATACTGACTAGCAAAGACACTATTTACCATCCTTTGATAAGTAGCCCCAGCATTCTTCAGCCCGAAGGGTATCTTCGTGCAACAATATACCCCTCAAGCAGCTTGGAAGGCAGTCTTTTCAATGTCATCCTCGTGCATTCTGATCTGATGGTACCCTGAATAAGCTTTGAGGAAACTGATGGTGGCATGTTCAGCTATTGAGTCAACCAACTTCTCAATATGCAGAAGTGGGTAGCTGTCTTTTGGGCAAGCTACATTCAGGTCGGTGAAGCCGACACACATCCTCCACTTTCCATTGGCCTTCTTGACCATCACTACGTTCGCCAGCCAAGTAGTGTAGGAGGCCTCCTTGATTATACCTGCACTAAGGAGTTTATTTACCTCTTTATTGATGGCCATCTCCTTGTCTGTAGCAAAAATCCTTAGCCTTTGGCTTTTGAATTTTATGGTGGGGTTGACCTCCAAGCGATGAACTACAACCTCCTCCTTGACTCCCCTCATGTCTTCTACTCTCTAGGAAAAAGAATCTGCACTTTCTTTCAACAAGTTGACTATCTCCCCCCTTTCTTCTGGTGACAGCTGTCTCCCTATTTTGATGAGTTACTCGGGGTAAGAGGGATTGGCTTCTATTTCTTCCAGCTCGTTAACAGGTTCCAGTTCTGGGCCGTCTCTGAACTGTAGGGTCTCAATAATGATCTCTCTGACCCTTCTCCTTTCCTCAACTCCCAAACCTTCTCCTTTCCTCAACTCCCAAGTGTGGAGCTTCTAGTTCAATCATGTCGTCTAGCTCAGCAGCTATTTCCCCGTTATGGGCCCCTGAGTTTTGGTTGACTTGGAGGCAAAGGTCGCCTATGATGATCTGGACGACCAAAACTGAATCCGTTGTGACCCAAGTGTTTTTCAGATGGACGTGTCGTCTCAGTCATGACGTGGCCATGTGAGGGATAGGTCTCCTCTTCCACACATTGGATCGTAGATAGTCTGGAAGTAGAGGTGAGAGATTTAGAAAACTTCCAGCTCGCCTCTGGGGTATCAATCTCCAACTCCCTCTTCTTTTTGTATCGAAGTACGTGATCCAAGTACTCTTTGGATGTGCTTAGGATGCACCCTACCCCCTGAAAGGTGGGGAACTTGACCCTTTGATGGGGGATTGAAGGCACCTTCCCTAGAGCGGCCTGCCCTGGTATACCTATAAGTACCCAAATCCGGATCATCAAAATCCGTCAGAAAGTTAACCGAAATCCGTTAACTGGCCCGCTCCAGGTTAACCGGAACTCGTTAAGCTCCCTGTTGCCGTGCCAACGAGACGTCCCGGGACTTCCCCGTGCATCCCGAAGTCGAAGCGTACTTGACACGTGTCATCACACGTAAAAGTATGGCTTTCCCAGAAAAATGCACTTTCCGGCACTTTCCGGGGGCATTTCGGACATTTTCCGGACTGTTATTTTAAAAAAATGGACAAAACCGGGGCCCGGGAACGAACTCCCACATTTCTGGTGACTCACAGGGACACTTGGCACGCATGCCACCTCCCTCTAGTCACCCTTCAATCAAATTCACAGGGAAAAGACTAAAATACCTTTGGTATACAGTCAAAGTCCGGTCGGACTCCCTGTGCACATTTTCTGAAATTGCCAGCAAGCCCCTCAGAATTCCAAAATACCACAAAACCCTAGAAATCAGTCTAAGTCCGTCCGGACTCCTACTGCAATTTTCACCTATAAATAGAAGTTGCTGTCAAAGCCAAAAGACAACAAAAATTACTCCCAAAATTCACTCTACACACGGCCCAAACTGATTTCACTCCTCTCGAGCTCCCGTTTTGTCTCGATTCGCGTGAAACTTCCGTATTTCGATCAAATACGCCCCTCATCACTTCGAAACACTCTTTCAAACTACTTTCCGTGTCCCGTACACACCTTCCGAGCCAAAGGAGTCGACCCTAGCCATAGGTACAACTCCCTCTCTCTGATCTCTCGTTTCGTCTCGGTTTACGCGCCAGTCGCTATAACCGTTTCGAACTATTCTTGCGAAATACGAGACGCCTCCATCTAACGCGGTCCGATACGTTTTAGCCCCTCGATCCTCTTCTCTTTCCGTAAGAGAAGTAATCACGGGTTAAAACGGCGTTCCGACCCCGTTCTGTTTACTTTTTATGTCATTTACTATTCCGGATCGATCGATCCGTTGATCGTCATTTACTTTCTGTCATTTACAACTCCGAGCCGTTTTGGCTTGTCGATTGTCATTTACAATTCCGAGCCGTTTTGGCTCGTCGATCATCATTTACGATTCCGGATCGTTTTATTCCGTTGATACTGCTTTTAATACTGTCATTTACAAAGTCCGACCCGTTTGGATCGTGATAGTATTTACTTTTAAAAGTCCGAGTCGCAACCCGACTCGTCGATCGCATATCATTTAATACGTGTTTTTCCCGTAAAAATCGTTAACAATGTAATGTCCGGTTCAAAACCGGAGTTCGTCCGTCGAACTCTCTTTCAAAACGCGCGAAATGACGTTTGCCACGCGAACGCTCATCTTTCAAACTAAAAGCCGCTATTTGACACTTAAAATCATTTAATACGCTTTTTCCCGTAAAAATCGTTAACAATGACTCGCCCGGTTCAAAATCGACGTTTGCCACGCAAACGCTCATTTTCGTCTCTAAACCGACGTTTGTCATTCAAACGCTCGCCTTTTTCAAAAGTCACCTAATCAACGTTTGACATTCAAACCAAGATTAAGCTTGTCATTCAAGCCCCCATTTCACACACACACACGTTTTCGAGAAAGGTAGAAAGACTCGTCATGCGAGGCGTTTCGGGTGATCTCCATATACTCTTCCCAAAACGTAACGTGACCTCCGAACCTAACAATCTCTGGTACTCAAAGCTTTTTACTCGTTTTTGCTGCCAATAAAAATGATTCCCGTTTTCAAAGCCTTTTCCTAAGTTTTTGCTACCAATAAAAACGACACTCTTTTTTCAATCAACAGCCTTTTCTCAACGTTTTGGGCTCCAAATACAAAAACCGCGTGGCGACTCCTCATTTTTTCCTTCCCGTGAAGCGAGGTCTCAGACACCAACCACCCGCGAAAGACAACCGCCTTTCCGCGCCCGCGCGCGAAAGACCGGGTAATTTCAGTTGGCGACTCCGCTGGGGAAAAGATACTTTTTTCCAAACTGCCGATGTTTTCTAAAAAGCCTTCCGTGGGTCAAATTTTCGTTAACCCTTCCTCGCTTTCGTGTGTGTGTTACTTTAAACCTCGAACGGTTTTTTTTCAAGGCATTACATTGTCATTTTCAAAATCATACCATGTTGTGCATTCCCATTCATGTTTGATTTTCATGCTGCCTTTTGAACTGCGCATCATAATGCTTTAAGACACATTCTGAAAAATCTCTGTTTTACTCAGAAAAAAAAAAAGAATTTTAGTGACCGCACACTACGCGCACTTGCTGCATCGGAACACCGCACTTCACGTGCACTTGCTGCCTCGGAACACTGCACACTACAACTCCTAACCCGGGATGGCCTTATCAGTTGCACCCCGATTGACCTGCCAGATGCCTTTCAGGGGCGCACGGGTCGTCCCAAACATCCCATCCTAGCCCGTGTAAGCCATGCACTCTTTGTGTCACACTTTGTCCAAGACCCCGATTGGTTTTTGGCTTAGCTCGTGTCATAAAGCATAAGTGTATGTTTTTTACGCCGGGCCCCGCTCCGAGTCAAGCTCGAGAGATTGAGACCGAAGGTCGTTCCCGACCCGAAGTCTTGAGCTCTTCAGCCTTGACTTTGACGCGAAGCTCTGCCGAAAAATATACCCGAAGGTTCAATGTGACGCCGTGTCGCCAAACCTCGCCGTATCCACCGTGCCAGCCACAACTTGGCCAATGCCAAAAGCTAAGGTCCCTCGCGCAAGCGAGTCAAGAGAGGTCATGCCAAAATTTTGGCACGATCCCCGCCTTAACTTAAGGACGTTGACTTCGACTGTGGCCCGTGCGTCACATACGTTGAAAGTTTGCGTGATCAGCTAGCCTTAAGTTCACTTTTTCCTTTGTCGGTGGAACTCGCTTGCCTTATAAGACCTCGCTCGGGATAGTCCATCTCGAGAAAGATGATCTACAAATGGAAACGAGGGACTTATAAGCGTAGTGACGGGATCCACTGATTAGAGCTCTAGGATTAGTTGCGAAAAAGAAGACTTGCTCTTTTCCAACCAATTAGGACTCTGAGAAAACACGCTTTAAGTAAACATTAATCGGTAACAACACATTGCACAAGCCCGAAACCTTGAGCCAAATACCCCTTTCCGAAGCCTAAACCCTTCCTTTCGTTCCCTGCAGCGAGCAGAAAGTGGTTCAGATTTCCGGGTCAGCGCCTCGCCAGAATCACTGTAATGGCAGCGTCAGACAGTTCTTCGGTTCCCTCAGTTCCCTCAGCCAGAATTTCCGACATGTCTAACTCACCGAGAAATCGTGACGGGGACGGACCCCCGCCACCGGTAACAGATATGACTTTGGAAGAAGCCATCCGGGCTTGTGAGGTTCACAAGAGGCAGAAGGAAGATCAGCAGAATTTCGTGGTACAGCTTCTGAATGAGCGAGGTATAGCAGCTATCCCCCAGTCAGACGGTACTTTTGTCCTGGTCTTGGATGACGATTCCCCGAAACCAGTTCACCAAACCTTCAATCAGGTTCCTCCCCCGCCAACTTACGGGATACCTTCTACCCAAGGAAACAGCCGACCTAGGCTCCACATTGCCACCTCTCAGGGCAACCCTGTCATATTTGGCCAGCCCAGTGCTAACCCCGTCACTCAATACCACCAGCGCACCACTGGACCATCTCAGACGGATGCCAATATCCTTCAATACCCTCCCGGGTTCACCCCATTGCCTATACATGAATCCCAAAACACCGGGGACAAACCCCGATACAGTTCAGAAAAGGCCCCCATATACCAGCATATATCAAGCCTTCCACCTCCAATCACTACCGCTCACGTGGTAGCACCCGGCGCCGAGCCTCATAGTCCACCACTGGACCCAACCTTAGCCTGGATGGTCGAACAGATGAAAGATCTGAAAGCCACCTTGAGCAGCTCAAAGCAGGAAACGCTCAAATCCACAAATCCGGGAATGGTCACGCCTCTCCCCGGCAAGTTCAGAATGCCGGAGATGGACCGATTCAACGGAACCGAATGTCCTCAAACGCATGTTGACACCTATGTTCTCGGCATGAGAGCGAAAGGAGCAACCCTCCAGCAAATGGCCGACCACTTCCAGCATACGCTTAAGAGTTCAGCGTTACGATGGTTTCTAAGGGTCAAGCCTGCGGATCGCCACACCTGGGATCAGATCAGTAACATCTTCCTGGAACGGTACCGATCCAACTTAGAGTGGGAGACGAGTCGCGAGGACTTAATCACCACTGAGCAGAAAGCGGATGAAAGTGTCGGAGAATTCTACAAGAGGTGGAGCTGGAAACTCTCCGAGATCATGGAGCCACTCTCCAAAGAGGAACAGATGCGGATCTTTAAGTCCTGCTTAAGACCGTCCATCAGAACTCTCATCAGTCATTATTTCTTCCCAGATCTCCGGGCCATGGTCAATGCCGGCTCACAGTTTAAGAAGGATATCAAGGAAAAGTTGGCTACTGCACAGCCATACTGAAATTAACTGGATTTTCGGGCGGACGCGGAAAGGCGGTTGCCTTTCGCGGAGGGTTGGTGTCTGAGACCTCGCTTCATGGGAAGGAAAAATGAGTTGCCACGCGGTTTTTGTATTTTGAGCCCAAAACGTTGAGAAAAGGCTATTGATTTGAAAAAGGTTTCGTTTTTTATTGGTAGCAAAAAACTTAGGAAAAAGCTTTGAAAACGGGGATCATTTTTATTGGTAGCAAAAACGAGTAAAAAGCTTTGAGTACCAGAGATTGTTAGGTTCGGAGGTCACGTTACGTTTCGGGAAGAGTATTACGAGATCACCCGAAACGCCTCGTATGACGAGTCTTTCTACCTTTTTCGAAAACGTGTGCGTGTGTATGTGTGTTTGCATTTTTGAAATGGGGGCTTGAATGACAAGCTTAATCTTGGTTTGAATGTCAAACGTTGATTAGGTGACTTTGTTTGAAAAGACGAGCGTTTGAATGACAAACGTCGGTTTTAAGTTGGAAATGAGCGTTTGCGTGGCAAACGTCGATTTTGAGCTTTTTGAAAGAGAGTTCGAAGGACGAACTCCGGTTTTGAACCGGACGAGTCATTGTTAACGATCTTTTACGGGAAAAAACGTATTAAATGATTTTGAGTGTCAAATGGCGGCTTTTAGTTTGAAGATGAGCGTTTGGGATGCCAAACGTCATTTCGCGCGTTTTGAAAGAGAGTTCGAAGGACGAACTCCGGTTTTGAACCGGGCATTACATTGTTAATGATTTTTACGGGAAAAACGTATTAAATGAGATGCGATCAACGAATCGGGTTGCGACTCGGACTTTGAAAAGTAAATACTATCACGATCCAAACGGGTCGGACTTGTAAATGACAGTATTTAAATGCGGTATCGACGGATCAAACGGTCCGGAATTTTAAATGACGATCGACGAGCCAAACAGCTCGGAATTGTAAAGTACGATCGACGAGCCAAACAGCTCGGAATTGTAAAGTACGACCGACGAGCCAAACAGCTCGGAGTTGTAAAGTTGCATGAAAGTAAAGGACGTTCGACGGATCAAACAATCCGGAATTGTAAATGACAGGAATTTAAATGACGATCGACGGATCAAACGATCCGGAATTGGTAAATGACATAAAAGTAAACGGAACGGGGTCGGAACGCCGTTTTAACTCGAGATTACTTCTCTTACGGGAAGAGAAGCGGATCAGGGACTAAAACGTATCGGACCCCGTTAGACGGTGACGTCTACATTTTGAGAGTGAGAGAGGGAGCTATCTATGGCTAGGGTCGGCTCCTTTGGCTCGGTGGGCGTATACGGGATACGGAAAGTGGTTTTGAACGGTGTTTCAGAAGTGTTTGGGCAGAGTTTCCCCTTTTATTTGGTGCTTAGAAACCTAGGGATTTGGACAGCGTTTCGACTTGTGTCGGTTTAGCTTGAGGATCAGAATCTACCGACGAGTAGCACGAGGGCCCCCGAAGAGTAGAGAATTCCGCCGACGAGTAGCACGAGGGCCCCCGAAGAGCGGAAGAAAGACAAGCCTAGGAGCTTGGGGTGGAGAGAGGAGGAAAATTGTGTGTGAATTATGAATGGGGAGGGGGTTTATTTATAGGAGGGGAAACTTGGGGAAGGAGGTTACGTTGCTTAGCTTGGTGGTTTACTGAGAAAAAAGAGTCCGGACGGACTATACATGAATTTGGGGGGCATTTTGGTCATTTGGCCTTGAATTTGATACGTTCTGGACATGTATGCCTAGGGGCAAGTTGTGTCGCACGACATGATCAGCCATTTCCATATTTTCCAAGATTGAATTATTTATGAATGTAGATCTTGTTCTCGCGTTCGATTTGATATATGGTGGGCCCAAAACGGAGTTCGTATGAGGGAGTTATGACCTCCGGAAGGTCGAGACGCTCGAAAACGGGAAATCGAATCCCGGAAGATCCCGAAAAGCACGTTTTTCGGGGAAAGCTATACTTTTACGTGTGATAACGTGTGTTGAGTACGTTTTGATGTCGGGATGCACAGGGCAGTCCCGGGATGTCTCGTTGACTCGAGAACGGGGAACTTAACGGGTTCCGATTAACTTTTAACGGGTTTTGACGATCCGGATTTGGGTACTTACAGTTAGCCCCTCGGCGACGTCACTTTTGAAGGAAGTGGGGTCGTCGAAAAAGATAAGGATCCAAATCGGGGGATGCCTTATGGAGAGACCTGGGCGGTCAAATGGCTGGACCCTTAGCAAAAGGATTCCTACGTATCCCGAGCGGGAATCAAGCCGATCGTAGTTCACGGGTGTGAGAGAAATTGGTAGGGGCCTCGACCTTTGGGGAATGGTTAGGAGGAGTTCGTCCTGAGAGATACTGTTTTGGAGGCATCTAAACCTGAGGGAGACTATTTGAAGGCATCTGAACCTAAATGGGACCATTGCGAGGCATCCGAACCTGAATGGAGACTATTGTGAGGCGTCTGAACCTAAGTGAGACCATTGCGAGGCATCCGAACCTGAATGGAGACTATTGTGAGGCGTCTGAACCTAAGTTAGACCATTGTGAGGCATCTGAACCTGAATGGAGACTATTGTGAGGCGTCTGAACCTAAGTGAGACCATTCCGAGGCATCCGAACCTGAATGGAGACTATTGTGAGGCGTCTGAACCTAAGTGAGACCATTGCGAGGCATCCGAACCTGAATGGAGACTATTGTAAGGCGTCTGAACCTAAGTGAGACCATTGCGAGGCATCCGAACCTGAATGGAGACTATTGTGAGGCGTCTGAACCTAAGTGAGACCATTGCGAGGCATCTGAACCTGAATGGAAACTATTGTGAGGCGTCTGAACGTGGGATTTCTGAAACCTTCGAGGGCGTGTGGCGCCTCAAACCGGAATTGCTGGAGCCTACGAGGTCGTGTGGCGCCTCAAACCGGAGCTGCTGGAACATACAAGGGCGTGTGGCGCCTCAAACCGGAGTTGCTGAATCATGCGAGGGCGTGTGGCGCCTCAAACCGGAGTTGCTGAATAATACGATGGCGTGTGGCACCTCAAACCGGAGTTGCTGAATCATACGAGGGCGTGTGGTGCCTCAAACCGAAGATGCTGATACTTTTGAGGGCGTGTGGCGCCTCAAACTGGGATTGCTGAAACATACGAGGGCGTGTGGTGCCTCAAACCGGAGTTGCGAGGATACGTTTATCCTGATACGGGGGCGTTCGTGCCTTAGGTGCTGGACTGACGATGATGGCCAGGTTCATCCTGCTAGGGATAGGGTGGCAATGATAGGAACGGTTGTGTTAAACTGGCGTTATTAACAACACGGAAGGATTGACGTTCTAACGACGGGGTTAGGAACGGGATGTGGTCTTGGGAGAGACTGACACATTCTTGGGGAAAAGCATCCGTGAGTTCGCGGACAGGGTCGATTAGGAACCGAGGGGGTTGATTGACGTTTCTTCCTTAGACGGACGGTCTTAGGATCCTGCTGGGGGGGAATGTTCGGGCTTACCTTGATGGCCGAAGAGGAATTGTTGTGCGGGCTTACCTGATGGCCGCTGAATTGGGATGGTCGGGCTTACGATGACTGCCGGGGAAGTGAACGTTCACTTGCTGGAGTGAAAAGGTATTCGGATTTATGAAGATGGCCGAAGAGGGATTGTTGTGCGGGCTTACTGTGATGGCCGCTGAAATGGGATGGTCGGGCTTACGACTGGCGGCCGGGGAGAAGATTCATTGTACGGGCTTACAGTGATTGTCGTTTGTCTTTTGTCCGCTAAGGATAGGGTGTTTAGAGGTATTTGACTGTCTACCTTAATTAAAAGATGGCTCATCTTACGAAATGAAGGGTAATCTTACGAAAAGATGGGTAATCTCACGAGGGAGATGGTTTGAATCTCACGAGGGAGATGGTTTGAATCTCACGAGGGAGATGGGTGAATCTCACGAGGGAGATGACTTGAATCTCACGAGGGAGATGACTTGAATCTCACGAGGGAAATGGTTTGAATCTCATGGGGGAGATGACTTGAATCTCACGAGGGAGATGGGTGAATCTCATGAGGGAGATGGGTGAATCTCACGAGGGAGATGATTTGAATCTCACGAGGGAGATGGGTGAATCTCACGAGGGAGATGACTTGAATCTCACGAGGGAAATGGGTGAATCTTACGAGGGAGATGACTTGAATCTCACAAGGGAGATGACTGAATCTCACGAGGGAGATGGCTGAACCTCACGAGGGAGATGGTTGAATGTTGGTGAAAACCAATGGGAATTTTGACGTCGGGAGACGGAATTGTGACTTGATGTCCGAAGGCGGGACTGAGCGTTTTAATATCAAACGTCGGTTTGGAGCGGAAATGAGCGTTTGAATGTCAAACGTCAACTGGGGATGTAAATGAGCGTTTGAATGTCAAACGTCAACTGGGGATTGAGAATTTAACGTCTGGAGACGAAACGTTAGTGAAAACTAACTGGGAATTTAACGTCTGGAGACGAGCGTTAGTGAAAACTAACGGGAATTTAACGTCTGGAGACGAAGCGTTAGTGGAAGCTAACGGGAAATTTAACGTCTGGAGACAAAACGTTGGTGAGGACCAACGGGAGATTTAACATCTGGAGACGCAACGTTTAACGGGTATCTTACCTCGAGAGAGGAGTGTTAGAAATGTCTAACTGGAAATTTGGACCTTGAGAGGGGGGTGTTAGAAATGTCTAACGGGTGAATTTAGACCTCGAGAGAGGGGCGTTAGAAATGTCTAACGGGAATTTGGACCTCGAGAGAGGGGCGTTAGAAATGTCTAACGGGAATTTGGACCTCGGGAGAGGGGCGTTAGAAATGTCTAACGGGGGAATTTGGACCTCGGGAGAGGGGCGATAGAAATGTCTAACGGGAATTTGGACCTTGAGAGGGGGGCGTTAGAAATGTCTAACGGAGAATTTGGACCTCGAGAGAGGGGCGTTAGAAATGTCTAACGGGAAATTTGGACCTTGAGAGGGGGCGTTAGAAATGTCTTAACTGGAAATTTGGACCTCGAGAGAGGGGCGTTAGAAATGTCTAACGGGGGAATTTAGACCTCGAGAGAGGGGCGTTAGAAATGTCTAACGGGTGTTTCACCTCGAGAGAGGGGGGTTAGATATGACGGAACTCACGAGGGAGAATAATAGAAAAGAATCTCACGAGGAGATAACGAGATGCAAAATCTCGGGGAAGGATCTCGCAGGGAGATGACGGAAAGATCTCACGAGGGAGAATAACGAGAAAGGATCTCACGAGGAGATAACGAGATGCAAGATCTCGGGGAAGGATCTCGCAGGGAGATGACGGAAAGATCTCACGAGGGAGAATAACGAGAAAGGATCTCACGAGGAGATAACGAGATGCAAAATCTTGGGGAAGGATCTCGTAAGGAGATGACGGAAAGATCTCACGAGGGAGAATAACGAGAAAGGATCTCACGAGGAGATAACGAGATGCAAGATCTCGGAGAAGGATCTCGCAGGGAGATGACGAAAAGATCTCACGAGGGAGAATAACGAGAAAGGATCTCACGGGGAGATAGCGAGATGCGAAATCTCGGGAAGGAGTCTCACAGGGAGATGGCGAGATGATGAATCCCAGGAATGAATCTCACGGGGAGATAGCGAGATGCAGAATCTCGAAAAGGAATCTCAAGGGGAGATAGCGAGATGCGGAATCTCAGGAATGAATCTCACGGGGAGATAGGGAAAAGATCTCACGAGGGAGAATAATAGGAAAGGAATCTCATGGGGAGATAGCGAGATGCGAAATCTCAGGAAGGAGTCTCACAGGGAGATGGCGAGATGCGAAATCTCGGGAATGAGTCTCACGGGGAGATAGCAAGATGCGAAATCTCGGAAAGGAATCTCACGCGGAGATAGCGAGATGCGAAATCTCGGGAAGGAATCTCACGGGGAGATAGCGGGATAGGCCTAACGAGGTTGGGTATCCTTTTCAATAGGTATTTATGCTGAACGGTGGCTGGTCCAGGTAGTGCAGTGATGTCGAGGAATGTTCCTCTTATCGGATTAAACCTGAGTCCTCTGAAAGGCTGGAGGTTCTGTGCCAGCTTTCCCATCTTTTCTGCAGTCTACGTATTGACTTCTTTCTCACCTTCATCAGTTCCACTATTGGTTCCCTCAGTTCTGATGTCGGTTCCGCTGTCGGTTCCCTCAGTTCTGTTGTTGGTTCCTTTGATGAAGTAGCGAGCGAGGTCGAAGCTATAAGGTCGGAGGTTGGGTGTGCCGTAGGAGGTTCCCCTTTTGTGGGCTGCTGCTTTGGTGCTGGCGAGCCTCTTGTTTTTCCTGATGTCAGCGGGTGTTGGCATATAACCGAGCCTCTGGACTGTAGTGTGGTCCTTGACTTTGATGACTTGGTGTTAGTCTTGTAACCTTTTGCCGAGCCCCAGTCCTCAGATGAGGTTCATGAGTTTCATCATCTTCATGGCGGGAGGGATTTTGTCCCAAAATAGTGGAAGGTCCACGCTGCATATTGGATCTTGGAGGTCTCCAGAGTGAACCCAGTTAATGCCATGTCGTCATTATGCTTGATTTCTAACACTGGGATGTCGTTGGTGCAGGTCCCCTCGGTGGTGACACTGTCGCCATAGACTGTGGTTAACTTGTTGCCTTGCATGAACTTGATGCACTGGTGAAGGGTGGATGCCACGCCGTTCATCTGATGCAGCCAGGGACGCCCCAGGATGGCTGTGAAAGTGATTGGAATGTCCAACACTTGGAATTCGGTGGGGATCATCCGCTTGCCGAACCAAATATTAAGAGTAGCAACCCCGAGAACTGTACGGGAAGTAGAGTCATAGGCCTTGATAGTGTGGACTGAAGGCTTCAGATCTGTGGGCTTGATGTCAAGCAGGTCCATCATCTTGGCGGGCAAGACATTCATTCCGGAACCTCCGTCTACCAATACGCGGGGAAGGTGACGCTCGTCCAGCTGGACTGTGATGTAGAGTGGCTCATTGTGACCAGCCCCAAATTTTGGAAGGTCCAAATCTGTGAAGGTGATAATTTTGCCGTAGTGGATGTTGCCGATCATCTGAATGACCTCGTCTGGGGTTGCGTCCACGGGGACCATGGTGCGGGCCAAACTTTCCTCTAGCTTGAGCTTGTGAGGATATGAAGACGTAAGCAGGGACCAAAGGGAAATGTTCGCCTGAGTCTGCTTGAGCTGAGTGAGGATCGGGTCCTCCAACATTTGAGAGGTAGAGGTTTTGGTGGTGCCTCCAGATTTCTTTGAGGTTTGATAAGTTGAACTTTGGCTGATCCTTCTGGGGATTATTCTTCTTGTTGGCAGTAAGTTTGCCGAGATTGGAGACTTTCTTGTGTCCTGATGCCTGAACTGTGGTGTCAGCAGGATATTTTCGCTTTCCCACCCCGTAGGATGCGAAGGCTGTCTTTGTTTGAAGGAAGGGAAGACTTCTTTGGAGAAAACTACCCTTCAATGCTACTATTGCCCGAGGTGTCATGAGGATTCAGTATTCTCGATGCCGTCGAGGCTGTATCTGAGAAGCCCCAATTCTGATTAAGACCATAATGCCGAAAGATGCTTCTGACAAGCCCCATTAATCGAAACTCAAGGTAGACCCTTGGGATGAAAAAGTTCTCTTTGTGTGGTGAAGCCCCGGTCTGAAGAAATGACTTGGTGAAGCCCCGGTTTGAAGGAAGCGGCGGTCATCGTGGGGATTCTAGAGTGAATCGATGCAGCCCCAATCCGAGTTGAACCCCATGTGGCCTGACGAGGCAACCGTCCTTGATTTTTTTCGATTGGTCAACCAAAGTGTATAAAAGGAATGGCTTGTAATGTATACACGCAAGGACGTATTTTAGAGAAGTGGGAATGAATCCCGATTTTATGTGGATGCCTAGTTTAATGCAGGCACCAAAACTCGCTTTGGGTTTGACTCTTTTGGGAGAGTATGAGCGTAGAGAGGTTTGGAACAGTGTATGGAAGCTCTTGCGACAGAAAGACGATGTTTAGCCTCTAATTTTCCTATTATCGTAGAAAAAGAAGACTTGTCGAGACATCGAAAACATGTTTTATCCATAATGATCACAAGATTGCTTTAAACCCTTTGTTAATGTTCGGAGTTGTTCAACCATTAATCCCGATATGAACAAATGTCTTGATTAACCGTGAGAAGAAAGTCAAGCGATGTCGCGGATCAAAGTTGGTCATGTGTGAAAGAAAGGTCTGTGTATAGGGGAGGTCATTGATGAGACCGGGTTTATGGGATTTGTATGTGTTTATGACCGAACCATTTCTGGTTGCCTACGTTCCCCTAAGTGTAAGGAGCTCAGGTCGCCGTAGTTCTGGCGGAACGGTGCTTGGCTCTGGGAAAAGGGTATGAACATTTGTGGTCCCTTTGGTGTAAAGGCTCGGATGGGATGTTTGGATGATGAGGTACGGGCCTCGAGGTGATTCCTTGACAAGTCGTTGTTGACGGCTTCTTCCGTGATTCCATTGCTTCTTGGTCAGCGTCTTTCACCGGGGGAGAAAGAATTCGAATGTAGCGTAAGGGCTTATGATGTATTTTTGCCTTTGCTTTGACCGCTCCATTGTTATCGACAACCTTCATTCTTCGAGCTTTAATTTTGTTTGCCCATCTGTCAAGCTTTTGATTGGCGGTGCTGGGTCCTTCGCCTCACTCTTTTTTTTTAAGTTCTTGCTTTGAACTTTTCTCTCCTTTTTTTTCTTTTTTTTTGGAAGTTCTTGTTTGAACTTTTCTCTCTTTTTTTCTTTTTTTTTTTTGAAGTTCTTGTTTGAATTTTCTCTCTCTTTTTTTTTCTTTTTTTTTTTTGGAGTTCTTGTTTGAAATTTTTTCTTTTCTTTTTTTTTTTTTTGAAGTTCTTGAGGACGAAGGCAAGCTCCTGCTTGAACTTTCTCGATGCGCACGAGGGCGAAGGCGAGCTCCGAGGTTGTTGTCGACATGGGGTCAATCTTTCGATGTTGAGTGACCTTTTGTTGTTCCTTGATGTTGCCGCCGTCGTTGACTTGGTCAAGGTGATGGTGGGAACATGTTTTTGGGAAGTGTGTGGCTTGATGGAGACCTTTGTGGGGTAAGGAAAGTGTATGGGGAGGGCACCAGTTGACTTTCTCACACCGATTAATCAGAACATTAGTTATTTCCAGAGATTATGTGTTGAGCAATGCAAGTGATCATTTAGGATATAACCATTTCATTAGTTATAATGTAGGTGTGCAAATAATGTCTCAAGTCTAGCAAGAAGAGAAAAAAGACACTTATTTATAGAAACTTTAAGATTAACTACAATGTCCGAGGCGGACTTGATTGAACGAGGAAAGTACTAGAACCTACGAAGGTTGACCAAAAGACAATTGACAGATCTCTAGGATAGGTAGCCCCTACTCTAGGCTCTTTTGTTCTTTGGGTGCCGGGCCTTCAAGCTTTCCATCTTTTATCGAATTATGGATCTCATACCGCATGAGACGGCGATTATCGATTATGTGCCCATGAAATGCCCAGTGGAAGCGCGATACTTGCTTCGACGGCCTTAGGCTGTGGGATTCTTTGGCTTGTAGTCCGCCGAGAGCTTGAGCAGTCTTCTTTGATCGGTTTCTCCAACATCTTGCTTAGAGGCATGTCTAGTTTGTCGAAGCGACGGGAGGCATCTCTCGGAAGAGTCGTTGCTTTGTAGAAATTTGTGTCCCCATTGCTTGACTGATGTCCTTGCTGGAGGTGGCTGACAGTGGTGTCTTTTCCTTTACCGGGGGCCGGTGTAGGGTTGAATGCAGTTGCTGCTCTGTACTGGTAAGATGGATCTTGGCTCGGGGCCTGCTTTTCCTTCGAGTCTTTCTCAGATGCGGGGCCTGTATTGACCATGGTTCGGAGATCAAGGCAGAAGCGATGGCTGACCAATGCTTTTACTGATGGCTTCAAACATGACTCGAAGGCTCTCATTTGCTCATCCTCGGGCAGTGACTTCAGGATTTCAGAAAGCTTCTGGCTCTGTTCCTTGTAAAATTCTCCAATAGTTTCGTCTGCCTTTTGTTCTGCTGGCATAACCACATGCGGGTCGATAGAAACCTCTGGGTTGCTGGAACCTGTAACCAAAGGTCCACTGTTGGAGGGAACCATGATATGGGGTTTGACAAACGGGTTTCGAGGGAACGGAGTATAATTTAGTGGATACTGTGGAAACTGAGGGAATTGAGGCCATGAAGCAGCTGGAACGAATGCAGGCTGTCCGAAGTAATGGGTCGGAAAAGTCACGGGGACGAAACTTGATGGCCGAGCATATTGAGAGAAGGAAGTGAACACAGGAGGATTTTGAGAATATTGGGATACATTTGAGAGGATCCAGAGCCAGGCTGTGGTTGCATTGAGTGAAAAGGGTAATGCAGCTTTCGTCGTATATGACAGGGTTGCTTTGAGAGGTGGCGTATGAAGCCCCGTCACATTTCCTTGGATTGAAGTATTTCCGGATTTCAAAGGCGAGAGGACCCTCGGGTGAAGGTTTGGAGAGCTGATCGTAAAGGATCATCGTCCTCGATTAGACGAAAGTACCATCCGGCTTGGGGATAGGCTGCTATACCTCACTCATTCGTAAGCCGTACCATGAAATTCTCGCGATCCTTTTACATTTCTTGTGGACCTCACAAGCCCGGATGGCTCCTTCCAGTGTCATATCTTTTATCGGTGGCGGGGTTCTGTTCCCGTCACGATTTCTCAGTGAGTCTGACATGTCGGAAAGTGCGAGGGAATTTGAGGAGAAGCGAGGCGTTCGATGCCGCCGTGAATCGTAGCAATTCGCGGCGCCGACCCGGAGTCGAACCACTCTCTGTTCACTGCAGGGAACGAAAGGTATGGCTTAGTTTTAGGAAGGGGTATTTGGCTCAAGGCTTTAAGGCTCGAAAATCTGACCGTGAAAGGTCGAGATTTAAAGTTTTGACCGTGAAAAGCCGAGATTGAATATTTGAGATCGAACCGCGAAGGTCTCGATTGGAGATCGGAGATCGGACCACGAAGGTCGGGATCGACTATTTGAGATCGGACCGCGAAGGTCTCAATTGGAGATCGAAGATCGGACCGCGAAGGTCGGGATTCACTATTGAGATCGGACCGCGAAGGTCTCGATTGGAGATCGGAGATCGGACCGCGAAGGTCGGGATCGACTTTTGAGATCGGACCGCGAAGGTCTCGATAGGAGATCGGAGATCGGACCGCGAAGGTCGGGATCGAATTTTGAGATCGGAGATCGGAGATCGGACCACGAAGGTCGGGATCGACTATTTGAGATCGGACCGCGAAGGTCTCGATTGGAAATCAGAGATCGGACCACGAAGGTCGGGATTCACTATTGAGATCGGACCGCGAAGGTCTCGATTGGAGATCGGAGATCGGACCGCGAAGGTCGGGTTCGACTTTTGAGATCGGACCGCGAAGGTCTAGATAGGAGATCGGAGATCGGATCGCGAAGGTCGGGATCGACTTTTGAGATCAGAGATCGGAGATCGGACCGCGAAGGTCGGGATCGACTATTTGAGATCGGACCGCGAAGGTCTCGATTGGAGAGTGGAGATCGGGGATCGGACCGCGAAGGTCGGGATTCACTATTGAGATCGGACCGCGAAGGTCGGGATCGACTTTTGAGATCGGACCAAGAAGGTCGGGATTGACTATTTGAGATCGGACCGCGAAGGTCTCGATTGGAGATCGGACCGCGAAGGTCGGGATTAACTTCTGAGATCGGACTGCGAAGGTCTCGATTGGAGATCGGAGATCGGACCGCGAAGGTCGGGATCGACTATTTGAGATCGGACCGCGAAGGTCTCGATTGGAGATCGGACCGCGAAGGTCTCGATTGGAGATCGGACCGCGAAGGTCGGGATCGACTATTTGAGATCGGACCGCGAAGGTCTCGATTGGAGATCGGACCGCGAAGGTCGGGATCGACTATTTGAGATCGGACCGCGAAGGTCTCGCTTGTATTGCTTGAGATCGGACCGCGAAGGTCAGGATCGAGGATTGGACCACGAGGGGTCGAGACTTGAGATATCGGACCGAGAAAGGTCGAGATTGAGGATTGGACCACGAGGGGTCGAGACTTGGGATATCGGACCGAGAAAGGTCGCGATTGAGAGTTGGACCACGAGGGGTCGAGATTTGAGACATCAGACCGAGAAAGGTCGCGATTGAGGATTGGACCACGAGGGGTCGAGACTTGAGATATCGGATCGAGAAAGGTCGCGATTGAGAGTTGGACCACGAGGGGTCGAGACTTAGGATATCGGACCGAGAAAGGTCGCGATTGAGGATTGGACCACGTGGGGTCGAGACTTGAGATATCGGACCGAGAAAGGTCGCGATTGAGAGTTGGACCACGAGGGGTCGAGATTTGAGACATCGGACCACGGAAGGTCGCGATGGAGAGTTGGACCGCGAGGGGTCTAGATATGAGATATCGGACCACGGAAGGTCGCGATTGAGGATTGGACCACGAGGGGTCGAGACTTGAGATATTGGACCGAGAAAGGTCGCGATTGAGAGTTGGACCACGAGGGGTCGAGACTTGGGATATCGGACCGAGAAAGGTCGCGATTGAGGATTGGACCATGAGGGGTCGAGACTTGAGATATCGGACCAAGAAAGGTCGTGATTGAGAGTTGGACCACGAGGGGTCAAGATTTGAGACATCGGACCACGGAAGGTCGCGATTGAGAGTTGGACCGCGAGGGGTCGAGATATGAGACATCGGACCACGGAAGGTCGCGATTGAGAGTTGGACCGCGAGGGGTCAAGATATGAGATATCGGACCACGGAAGGTCGCGATGGAGAGTTGGACCGCGAGGGGTCGCTATTTGAAAGATTCCCGAGATGGGACCATGCAATTGTTGTTTAAGTTTACTGAAAACACGTCTTTCTCAGAGTCCTAAATGGTTGGAAAAGATTGCTCTTCTTTTTCGCAACTAACCTAAGGCTCTAATCAATGGATCTCGTCACTACGTTTATAAGCCCCTCGTTTCCATTTGTAGATCATCTTCTCGGGACGGACAATCCCGAGCGAGGTCCTATAAGGCAAGCGAGTTCCACCGACAAACGAAAAAGTGAACTTAAGGCTAGCTGATCACGCAAACTTCCAACGTATATGACGCACGAGCCATGGTCGAAGTCAACGTCCTTAAGTTAAGGCGGGGATCGTGCCAAAATTTGGGCATGACCTCTCCTGACTCGCTTGCGCGAGGGGCCTTAGCTTTTGGCGTTGGCTGGGCTGTGGCAGCACGGTGCATACGGTGAGGTTTGGTGACACGGTGTCACATTGAACCTTCGGGTATATTTTTCGGCAGAGCTCCGCGTCAAAGTCAAGGTGAAAAGCTCAAGACTTCGGGTCGGGAACGACCTTCGGTCTCAACCTCTCGAGCTTGACTCGTGGCGGAACCCGGCGTAAAAAACATACACTTAGGCTTTATGACACGAGGTAAGCCAAAAACCAACCAGGGTCTTGGACAAAGTGTGACACAAAGAGTGCATGGCTTACATGGGCTAGGATGGGATGTTTGGGACGACCCTGTGCGCCCCCGAAAGGCATCTGGCAGGCCAATCGGGGTGCAACTGATAAGGCCATCCCGGGTTACGGGTTGTAGTGTGCAGTGTACCGAGGCAGCAAGTGCACGTGGTGTGCGGTCACTAAAATTCATTTTTTTCTGAGTAAAACAGAGATTTTTCAGAATGTGACTTAAAGAATTATGATGCGCAGTTCAAAAGGTAGCATGAAAATCAAGCATGAATGGGAATGCACAACATGGTATGATTTTGAAAATGACAATGTAATGCCTTGAAAAAAACCGTTCGAGGTTTAAAGTAACACACGCACACGAAAACGAGGAAGGGTAAACGAAAGTTTGACCCACGGAAGGCTTTTTTGAAAACATCGGCAGTTTTGAAAAAAGTAGCTCATCCCCAGCAGAGTCGCCAACTGAAATTACCCGGATTTTCGCGCAGACGCAGAAAGGCGGTTGTCTTTCGCGGAGGGTTGGTGTCTTAGACCTCGCTTCATGGGAAGGAAAAATGAGTCGCCACGCGGTTTTTGTATTTTGAGCCCAAAACGTTGAGAAAAGGCTATTGATTTGAAAATGGTGTCGTTTTTTATTGGTAGCAAAAAACTTAGGAAAAAGCTTTGAAAACGGGGATCATTTTTATTGGTAGCAAAAACGAGTAAAAAGATTTGAGTACCAGAGATTGTTAGGTTCAGAGGTCACGTTACGTTTCGGGAAGAGTATTACGAGATCACCCGAAACGCCTCGTATGACGAGTCTTTCTACCTTTCTCGAAAACGTGTGCGTGTGTGTGTGTGTTTGCATTTTTGAAATGGGGGCTTGAATGACAAGCTTAATCTTGGTTTGAATGTCAAATGTTGATTAGGTGACATTGTTTGAAAAGATGAGCGTTTGAATGACAAACGTCGGTTTTAAGTTGGAAATGAGCGTTGGCGTGGCAAACGTCGATTTTGAGCTTTTTGAAAGAGAGTTCGAAGGACGAACTCCGGTTTTGAACCGGGCGAGTCATTGTTAACGATCTTTTACGGGAAAAAACGTATTAAATGATTTTGAGTGTCAAATGGCGGCTTTTAGTTTGAAGATGAGCGTTTGGGATGCCAAACGTCATTTCGCGCGTTTTGAAAGAGAGTTCGAAGGACGAACTCCGGTTTTGAACCGAGCATTACATTGTTAACGATTTTTACGGGAAAAACGTATTAAATGAGATGCGATCAACGAATCGGGTTGCGACTCGGACTTTGAAAAGTAAATACTATCACGATCCAAACGGGTCGGACTTCTAAATGACAGTATTTAAATGCGGTATCGACGGATCAAACGGTCCGGAATTGTAAATGACGATCGACGAGCCAAACAGCTCGGAATTGTAAAGTACGATCGACGAGCCAAACAGCTCGGAGTTGTAAAGTACGATCGACGAGCCAAACAGCTCGGAGTTGTAAAGTTGCATGAAAGTAAAGGACGTTCGACGGATCAAACAATCCGGAATTGTAAATGACAGGAATTTAAATGACGATCGACGGATCAAACGATCCGGAATTGGTAAATGACATAAAAGTAAACGAAACGGGGTCGGAACGCCGTTTTAACCCGAGATTACTTCTCTTGCGGGAAGAGAAGAGGATCAGGGACTAAAACGTATCGGACCCCGTTAGACGGTGACGTCTACATTTTGAGAGTGAGAGAGGGAGCTACCTATGGCTAGGGTCGGCTCCTTTGGCTCGGTGGGCGTATACGGGATACGGAAAGTGGTTTTAAACTGTGTTTCAGAAGTGTTTGGGCAGAGTATCCCCTTTTATTTGGTGCTTAGAAACCTAGGGATTTGGGCAGCGTTTCGACTTGTGTCGATTTAGCTTGAGGATCAGAATCTACCGACGAGTAGCATGAGGGCCCCCGAAGAGTAGAAAATTCCGCAGACGAGTAGCACGAGGGCCCCCGAAGAGCGGAAGAAAGACAAGCCTAGGAGCTTGGGGTGGAGAGAGGAGGAAAATTGTGTGTGAATTATGAATGGGGAGGGGGTTTATTTATAGGAGGGGAAACTTGGGGAAGGAGGTTACGTTGCTTAGCTTGGTGGTTTACTGAGCAAAAAGAGTCCGGACGGACTATACATGAATTTGGGGGGCATTTTGGTTATTTGGCCTTGAATTTGATACGTTTTGGACATGTATGCCTAGGGGCAAGTTATGTCGCACGACATGATCAGCCATTTCCATATTTTCCAAGATTTAATTATTTATGAGTGTAGATCTTGTTCTCGCATTCGATTTGATATGTGGTGGGCCCAAAACGGAGTTCGTATGAGGGAGTTATGACCTCCGGAAGGTCGAGACGCTCGAAAACGGGAAATCGAATCCCGGAAGACCCCGAAAAGCACGTTTTTCGGGGAAAGCTGTACTTTTACGTGTGATAACGTGTGTTGAGTACGCTTTGATGTCGGGATGCACAGGGCAGTCCCAGGATGTCTCGTTGACTCGAGAACGGGGAACTTAACGGGTTTCGAATAACTTTTAACGGATTTTGACGATCCGGATTTGGGTACTTACACATACAGATACCGCTCAGCAGTTGCATTCAATCCCGCACCGGCCCCCGGCAAAGGGAAAGATAAGTCTGTCAACTATATCCATCAGGGACAACAGTCGGGCAACAGAAACCCAGTCCCACAAAGAAACAACTCCACTTCGAAGCAGCCTGCCGTACACTTCGACAAGTTGGACATGCCGCAAACAAGATGTTGGAAGGGCTAATCAAGGAAGGTCTCCTTAAACCCGTTGCAAATTACAAGCCCAAGAATCCCGTAGCCAATGCGGACAAGAACAAATACTGCGCCTTCCATCAGTATCACGGCCATACCACAGACAACTGTCTGGGGTTACGATACGAAATCCAGAACTTGATAGAAGAAGGCAAATTGGAGCGTCCCCGTGGGCCCAATACAGTCGGAAACCCCTTTCCGAACAATAACAGTGTGAACTCCATTGAATGAGTGCCTAAGAAGATTGCCGCAGAGCCAGTTCCTCCGCTTCTTCCAGCCGGGTCCTCATGTAATGTCCACATCAGCTACGATGTTTGCGACTGCTCCGCAGGTCGGGAGTACGAGTCCCAAGATATGGTCCGGAGCAATCCTTCGAGAAAACAGAAGAAGAAATCCTCTCAACAGATGCTGAGAGAGAGATACGAAGCTGGAGACACCAATGTGGGTACACTCGGAGAGCCATCCGGGAGGTTCGACTACTACGTACTCTACTCAAGCCGGTCCTCCCTGCCTCCAGGCCATGCAGCTTTAGAGCAGACGGGGATGGAAAAGCCGAAAAGTCCTGCTGACACCAGAGCTCAGACCTTGGGACACCGGAATACCTCAGATCTTGGTAATCTTACTGCCAGTCAGAAGCCTAACCCCCCGCGGGGTCAACCAAGGTTCAATTTGTCCAGCTTCCGAGCACGGACCGGCAAAGGAAGATCAAAGTCGGCTTGGCACTCGCACTCAATCAACGTGCTAACCAAGGGCGGCAACCGCCACAAACAACCTCAATGCAATCCCGAGGCTCTTGCAAAGGCTTTACCTCGCAAAAGAAAGACAGGAAACGGATGGCTGGACGACTCTCCTTCTACGGATAGAGATGAGATCTACGATTCCCGACTGTATGGCAGTATGATCACGTTCTGTGATGAAGACCTACCAAGAGATGCCTTGGGGCACAACGAAGCCCTGTACATCACTCTCAAGCTCAATACCATATCACTCCCCGGAGTATTGGTGGATAACGGGTCAGCCGTTAATGTTCTCCCTCTCAGCATGATGCGAGCCCTCCGCATCAACGAAAGCCATCTGATTCCGTCTACCCGGACTATCAGGGCCTACGACAGCACGTCACGTCCCATTCTGGGGACGGTGACTCTGGAACTCTGGTTCGAAACCGAAATGGTGCCATCAAAATTCCACGTGATGGACATTCCGTCCGAGTTCACAACTCTTTTGGGACGCCTTTGGCTACATCACCTGAAAGCCATAGCCTCCACTCTCCATCAGTGCGTTAAGTTCATTAACCGGCAGGGAGATCTTGAAGTCATCAGAGGGGACAGCTTCCTCATAGGAAACGAAGCCGAGACAGTAGCCAAGCGTGCCCGCAGTCAGGCACCGGGGCTACCTCCTTCAAACCAACCAAGGGACTATCAAGGCAAATCTCATCAGAATCCCTCAGAGTCCGGAGGTGCTAACTATGTCAACGTACTCGAGCAGGTAGACCCTGAAGCAGTCCGATACATCAAGTTCAACTGTCGTTTAAAACATTTGGAGGCAGATTGGAAAGAAACGCTGAACATCGCCATGATGCGGGCACGTAAACCCCCTGTCTCCAATCGAAGATTTGTCAGCATTCTTCAAACCAACTCTCTGGCCCCGCCAGGGGAAGAGATTTTCGTGATAAAGGTCAACAAGCACCGTCATTCTCGGGATGAATGCATGGAAGTCGTATGGGATGTCCTCCACGAGGAACTACCCGCTGCACCCCTCTTCTCCAATGAAGGGCATGACGTTTTCCTAGCAGCTCCAAAGAACGCACCCGGATGCAATACGTCCCTACGTTTGGGCCGAGCCGTCGACGATAACGAATCGGGACTCTCCGGAGTCGAGGACGCGGCACCCGCAAGAAGACCTCTCGCATTCACATGCTCGGTTTCGAGGACGGCACCCTTCCGAGATGTCACCTACGACCAAGGATCCAATACCATGGAGATTGTCAAGCTCAACGTCCAAGACACAGCGCCTATCCGACAATTGGAAGCAACCGGCCGACACAACAAAGAATCCTCTCGATCAAGTGTGGCCGACGATGACTTCGTCAACATCATCTATTCCGTATATCCCGATGATACCAAGGATCCGGTCCTTATCGTCGATTCGCAATGCCAAAGTCACCCTTGATGACCGCTCGCTCATGGTAAACGAGGCCCTGGCCAAGCGAGCTCAGAGCTCATCACTACTTTCGAGTACCAGCCCCAGTGGCAACCGGCCCGTGCCGCCTGTCAAGCTTATACCCTCAAGCGCCGCCAAGGCCAAGGTCAACAGCGAAGGAGAAAAAGCTCCTCACCCTGCTACGAATCAGATCGACCTCGGGAATGCTTCCGGCAGCCACCCCGAAAACATCTGTGAAAGTCTTCCCCGCAAGGCAGAGTCAGCTTCCAACATTGGAAATGACCACCTCAGCATCAACATGCTCCAGTTTGGTTCTGCTCCCAGTCATCACGGCAATGGATTCAGACCTCCCTCCAGCAAACTGCTAGCTCTGATAGACTTGGCAATCGAGCGAGATCACGAGACTGTCAACATCGCAGAGTTCAACACCCCCACGGGTTCAATCAAGCAGATATGGGCAAACTTCTTGGTGACCGAGATCAAGGAAGGCCGCATGGAATGTCCCAGCCCGATTTCTTTCGTCAACATCATCCAAGTATTCCCGCCATTCGGCGATTTGGATGTGATCACGGTTTTGGACACTAGTCAAACGGCACGCACCTACGTAGACTGCTTAGCTCTCGCAAGGAAAGCCCTCATGGAACTAGCCGCTCAAGAAAGCCGTCTTTGGAACAAAGACCAAGCTCGAAGGACCTACAGGGACCAAGCCCTTAAAGTGTCACAAGCAGCTTCAGACAGAAAGCTAGAGGCCACTCTAGACCAGTTCGACCTCAGGGGTTTTGCTCACGGCAACTTCCTCGACTACCGTCTGTTCTCATCCAACCCCCTCTGTCAATCAAGGGTGGTCAACGGTCCCGATGACCTAGGAGATGGAACGGCACAGCAGAGCAAATACCAGTGCTCCCCTCCCCGAGGAAAGCAGGTTCTCTGTGAAAGCGACGACGAAGACGATGAAACCATTCTCGTCCAAGCCGGTCATGAAGTCAACAAAACCGGAATCCCAAGGGTCCTGGGAGGATGGAAACGGATCATTTCCACACTCAAATTGAAGGGCCGACTCAGGGAGGAAGGTCTATTCAAAAGCAAGAGAAAGATGGAACTTCGTCTCGAGCAACTACTCAGGGAGATTCCACAGTCTACGGCATTCGTTTACAGAGACGATCGACTGGGTCAGCCACCAGTTACATGGGCAGATGTTCGGGAAGCTGTGTACTCACCTTCCGACATACCCGCTACTCAGATAAAGCCAAAAAGAAAGCTCTCCCGGGTGGAAGTTTATCTAGGCGCCGCATGCGCTCAAGGAAGCACGGCTATTCTCACATGGGAAGAAACGCAGTCATTAACTCTCGACGCAGGCTCTGCTGCAAGAAAGTTAATGGGCCAAGAGTGGAGGAAACTTAGCAAACCATGAATATCGCCAGACCCAACTCCAGAATGCCCTGAGTATGCTCAGCAAGAAGGAAAGGAGTGCAATATACCGTGAAGAGATCAAGGAGACTGTTCGCCTGAACCTAGAACTCTCCAACCTCCCCCGGAGGATCGGCACGTACGGTTCGGTCCGACGACCATTGTTGTGCACTGACATTCGAACAGCTGCGTCAAACCGTAGGCTACCTCCCCGCAGAGGCACCTAAGCCAGTATCTGGGACGAGAGTGCGTCAAGTCGCCGGCTTCCGGGAATACATCTGCAATCAATGAGTTGCGCGAAGATATATGGCCCTATGCTACGAGGAATCCTCCTCTAACTATGGCTCAACTCAGAGCGGCCTGTTCAGAAGGATCCAAGCCTGATGTCAGCGTCCTAACCCGATCGGGTCAAATCCATGCACCACCACCTAAGGCCACTAAAAATCCGACGGGCAGGCTGCAATCCGGCCGGCCCAAAGACGCAAGTTCCGTGAAAGAGGACCCGATCCTCACTCGGCTCCAGCTGACTCAGCGAACATTTCCCTTTGGTCCCCCGCTCACATCTTCCTATCCTCACAAGCTCAAGCTAGAGGAAAGCTCGCCCGTACCATGGTCCCCATGGGCGCAACCCCAGATGAAGTCATTCAGATGATCGGCAACATCCACTACGGCAACATTATCACCTTCACGAGATTTGGACCTTCCAAAATTTGGGGCTGATCACAATGAGCCGCTCTACATCACAGCCCGGTGGACGAGCGTCGCCTTCCGCGTGTTGGTAGACGGAGGTTCCGGAATGAATGTCTTTCCCGCCAAGATGATGGACCCGCTTGACATCAAGCCCACATATCTGAAGCCTTCGGTCCTCCTTGTCAAGGCCTATGACTCTACTTCCCGTACGGTTCTCGGGGTTGCTACTCTTAATATCCGGTTCGGCAAGCGGATGATTTCCACCGAATTCCAAGTATTGGACATTCCAATCACTTTCACAGCCCATCTGGGCGACCACAGCCGCATCAAATGAACGGCGTGGCATCCACCCTTCACCGGTGCGTCAAGTTCATGCAAGGCAACGAGCTAACTACGCCTACGGACGACAGTCACCACCGAGGGACTCCGCACCAACGGCATTCCAAAGTTGTTAGAAATCAAGCATGATGATGACATGGCATTAAGCTGGATTCACCACAGAGACCTCCAAGATCCAAATATGCAACGTGGACCTTCCACTATTTCACGACCCAGATTCCTCCCGCCATGAAGATGATGAAACTCATGAACTTCATCCCGGGGGCCGGGCTCGGCAAAAGGCTACAGGCCGCACTCAAGTCATTGAAGTCAAGGACCACACCACGGTCCGGGGGCTTGGCTACGTGCCAACACCGGGCAGACATCGGAAAATAAAAGGCTCGCCCGCACCAAGGCAAGCCCACAAAAGGGGAACCTCCGACGGCACACCCAATCTTCGACCTTACAGCTTCGACCTCGCTCATTACTTCACCACGGAACCGACAGCAGAAGCGAGGGACCGCAAGGGAACCAGCAGCAGAACTAAGGGACCGACAATGGAAGCAGACAAAGAAACCGAGGACCGGCATGGAACTGGAGCGTGAAGATGAGAAAGAAGCGAGATAGTCAACACGGAGACTACGAAAGGATGGAACGGCTAGCACGGACCACAAGCGTTTCGTAGGACTCAAAGCTAATCCGATTAGGGGAGCGTTCCTCGACATCACGGCTCTACCTGGACCAGCCGCCACCACAGTCCGGCACGAGTACACATTCAAGGGAATCCTGCATGGAAGAGCAACTCAAGGGCCAGTACTCTCGAGGAAACGAATTATTCGATCAGCCGCCAAGGCCACATTCGAGAACGGCACTCCGAAGGAAGGAATCGAATTCCAGAAGACGCTCTACGAGTCTTTTGAAGAATTCATGGAGGTGCCAAACGATTGACACAGGCTCAGATAACGGATGATTGCCATGATTGGGACAGCGAAGCCAAGCCTCTCGATCCCCGCACCCTCATCAAGCATCCAGCAATGCCAGCTGAAGAATTGGGTTACTTTCACCGGACCAAGGGCAAGCCGAGCAAAATTGGAAGACAAGTGGGCCCGCACTCCACATCTCCCTAAACCCGGTCTCAAACCCTCGAGTCGGCCCTTGTAAAAGTCCAGTCCTGCGAGTCATCCAATGGCCTTACAGCCAGGAGGACTATGATAATGTAGCCAATCATGTGTCCCCGTTCTCATTTAATGAAAAGTCGACCTTTCGGAGTATCCTCTCATTGCCACTTTAACAACCGATAAGTTAACAAACAACTTAAAAGACGTTAATAACTCAATTGATAAAGAAGCGAGACACATTAAATGAACAATACATTAGAGAAGTTATCGAGCGTGTAGTCGACCAAGAGGACAACCGGGCCCAAGTGGCCGAAGAGGTTATGACCAAAGTGAACACAGGGTCGGTGCAAGAGCCTAAAGAGACACAAGTGGGCTGTTTCTTTGCCGATGCAGAAAAGAAGCCACGATAAGCCTCCTCAGGGAGTATGTTGACGTGTTCGCTGGTCATACCGCCGTGGACTCGATCCCTCGATCGTAGAGCACAAAATTCCCATGGATCCCGAATCCAAGCTTTGTCAAGCAGAAGAGCTGCGCAAGATCAAGCCGAATGGTCCTTGCAAGTGAAAGAAGAAATTGAGAAAATGCTCCGAGTTGGTTTCATCGAGTGATTGAGTACCCGACTTGGCTATCCAATATCGTGACTGGTCACCAAGGCCAATGGAAAGGTCGGATCTTTGTGTGGATTTCGGGATCTCAACAAGGCCATCCCTAAAGATGATTTCCCCTTTGCCTAACATTGACATGCTAGTCGACACCACGGCAAATTTGAAGTAAAGTCCTTCGTGGATGGGTTATTTGGATACAACCAGATCAAGATGTCCGAGGAGGATCAAGCCAAGGCTGCCTTCACCACTCCGTGGGGGACATACGTTACGCGGACATGCCGTTCGGTCGAAGAACGCCGGGGCTACTTACCGGCGGGTGCAGCGACCCTCTTCCATGACATGATTCACAAAGAAATCGAAGTGTATGTCGACGACATGATCATCCACTCCAGAGGATCAGACATGCAGCACATGACAGATCTGAGAAAGTTCTTCAACATACTCAGAAAGCACTCCATGAGATTGAACCCTGTGAAGTGCACCTTCGGCGTCAAGCGCGGCAAGGTACTGGGGTACATGGTTACAGAAAGAGGTATCGAAGCCGATCCTAAGAAAATCAAGGCCATCATCGATATGAAGCCACCACAAACTTTGACAGAAGTGAAATGCTTCATGGGAAGACTTCAGTACATCAGTCGCTTCATCAACCAGTTGACATCTCTCTGCGAGCCCATGTTCAAACTGATGAAAAAGAATGCCGACATCAACTGGGACTCCGAGTGCCAGACAGCTTTCGAGAAAATCAAGACCTACTTGGTGAATCCCCCAATTCTGTGCCCGCCACATGAAGACAAGCCACTACTCCTGTATCTGACAGTAACAGACACGGCAATCGGAGCAATGCTGGCGCAAGAACAGAAAGATTCCAAGGTTGAGCATGCAATCTACTTGGTAAGCCGGAAGCTTCAAGCATGTGAACTCAGCTACTCAGCATTAGAGAAAACTTGTACCGCCTTGGTATGGGTAGTCGGGAAACTGAAACACTACATGCAGTCACATTCAGTGCTCCTGGTCTTCAAAATGGACCCCGTCCGATATCTCTTTGACAAGCCGTCTCTCTCAATGCGACTAGCCAAGTGGTCATTCTTCCTGGCTGAGTTAGACATCAAGTACATGGTCAGAAAATCAACAAAGGGCAGGGTCATGGCAGATCAGCTGGCCGACTTCCCAAGCAGTGAACCTAAGGGTCACGATCCGCGGTTTCCGGACGACGGAATCTTTTCACTTGACAGCTCAAACCCGCTGGCAACTCTTCTTCGATGGGGCAGCCAACAAGAAGGGGAATGGTATTGGAATGCTCCTTGTCAATCCCAAGGACGAGCACACTCCCATAGCCATCAAGCTGAATTTTGAAGCAACCAATAATGCGGCGGGAATACGAAGCTTTGTGCGGCCGGTGGAAGCGCCCTCGAGCGCAACATCTCGGAAGCTGGATGTATACGGAGACTCGGCATTGATCATCAATCAAGTGTCCAACAAATGGAAGACGGTAGATTCTCGCCTTCCCGAGAAGTACCACGCGTACATGGAGGAGCTCATTGCTCGGTTCAAGGATATCTCTTTTCACTATTTGCCAAGAGACGAGGAACCGCTTTGCGAGATGCCACAGCAACCCTCGCCTCTCTTGTCGAAATTCCCAATGGGAAAGCGGTGAAACCCCTCGAGAATAGGCGGACGGGAAACACCCGCCTATTCTTTGCGAGATCGAAAAAGAAAAAGAAACGATCGACGAACCACAGTACAATCAAATTTACCAAGTACCTCCAAAGCGGAGAAGCTTCCTTCACCAATGAAAACGGAAAATACAAAGAAGGGATCAAAGCCAAAAACATGATGGCATTAAAACGCCTGGCATCCCATTTCGTCATTCCAGGGGGTATGTTGTACAAGAAGCGCCACCAAGGGCCACTCCTTCGGTGTGTAAATAAAGAAAAAGCCAGGGAGCTAATGAACGAAGTTCACAACGGAACCTGCGGTCCGCACATGAAGGCCAGAGCATTGACACAGATCATCCTCCGTATGGGATACTATTGGATATCAATGGAAACAGGCGCATCCGATTCGTCCAGAAGGCTGCGACAAATGTCAACGGTTCTCCAACCTCAATCACATCCCTCCTCATGAACTCTATTGCATGACTACACCATGGCCTTTCGCCACATGGGGAATCGACGTCATCGGCAAGATCACTCCACCAGGGGAGCAATGGTCACGAGTTCATTCTAGTCGCGGTCGACTACTTCACCAAATGGGTAGAAAGCCGGATCGTACAAGGTGCTTGAATTCTAAGAAGGTGGCCGAGTTCATCCGAGAGAACATCATGTGCCGATACGGAGTGCCCAACGAGATCATCTCCGACAATGGGACTCACTTTGAAGGAGATTGTGACCAACTACTGACCGAATTCAGAGTCACGCGTCACAAGTCTTCTCCTTACAGACCACAAACCAATGGTGCAGTAGAGGCAGCCAACAAGACTCTCGCCATGATAATCAGGAAGATGACAACCAGAGGTCGGGACTGGCCCGAAAAGCTACATTTAGCCCTCTGGGGATACAGAACATCAGTCAGAACCGCACTTATTTTGTCTATGTTTTTCTCAAATTCACCTAATGATCCAGGTAAAAAACATGGTCACACTTCTTTTGTCTATGTTTTTCTCAAATTCACCTAAAAGTGTCGAACTACGGTGACCTGAGCCCCTTAGTCCAATTGTAAAAGGGGAACGTAGGCAGCCATCTTTGGTTCGGTCTAAAAAAACAAAAAAATACAATAAGCATCAATTGCTTGTGTTTCGAAAAACTCTTTTCAATTAACCCACAAATTCATAACGGTTAAAACAATCTTTGATGAGTTCAAGCACGGTCAACTCTTGACTCGCTACACGCTAGCAAAACTACAATAAAACATTAATCAATTAATGTATGCAATGATGGGTGGATACTGACGACGAGGTCAACCTAGTTTCCCGTACTTGGTCCTTCATCCTTCTTTCCCTTCCCTTTCCCACGAGTGTTCTTCACCTTCACAGAAATATTCCGGTAGACCTTCTACCCGGCTCGGGGACTCTTCCCGACGCCTCCGTCAACCACTGTGGCTAGCAACGCGGCCCTTCTCTAGCTCTGTCTCGAGCCGCTCGCTTCGAGCCATCATAACGATCTTTGATTGGCCTCCGATCGATGTGGCTACATAATCATCCATGACATCGCCGTACGATTCCCAGGGTTAGCCTTGCCGGTCCTCCTCAAGGTCGAGCATGTCCGTGATCGGCACCCAACAGGCTCACTCGTCTCCACAAGATAGACATCTGTGTGTTTCCCCATACACTCTTCGTACCGGTTCGATATCGCATCGACGTAGCAGTGCCCCCTGCTTCGGTGAAGAAGAACCCGGGGAAAGGACGTGTATTGCCACCACCGTGTGAGCGGCAATAGCGTCGAAGGATCTTCCATCGGCAGAGATCCCACCTCGAAGGTAGCGGCATAACTCAAACCCGTCGGTGGCACTCAAGCTCCGGCTCAGACTGCGTTTCATGGAGAACTAACGATGGAATGTGAAAAGACGTGCGAGACGGCCCGGCACTTCCGGACAACCAACAGATCCTCTTAGTGGTCCGACAAGTTCAGTAACTTCCGGTGGGAACCCACCATCGCAAGTTATGCGTGCGAAGTCCGGCCATCCAGAGCTCCGGCTCGGCTGATTGCCCCTATCACCGTGAGGACGTCGAGAGAAAGACCAAGCGTCGCAAGACATTGGCACCTCGGGCATCATCTGCAGCCTCTCCCTCAACCACATGGTAAGCATAGCGGGACTCCCTCCCACATGTATCGGCTACCGGTCGCCATCCGACCTATGCCCGAGGAACGTCTCGCCCAAGACCAATCTGGCACGATGTCTCCCCGCCTCCCAAGATCGCCTCACCAGGTCCAAGACATCGTGATGGCACACACCCGTAGACGTGAATGTGAATAGAGTAGCAATCGCGCACTGAGCAAACGCGTCCCACGCAAAGTCGCTCCTCGGCTCCGGCAAATCTCTCGGGCGGCCCGAAATGTCAACATAATCGGTATTCGATATCGGCATCCGTATGCTTCTCCGGCGAGATACCAAGCAAAGACACTAGCTTCTCAACGGTGGCCATGCCACCGGCGTGCGGAAGAACTAGTTCCGTCTCGGGTCCTCCCAGAATGGCCCGAAATCTTCAAATGTAGGAGTGATTTCGTTGTACGAAAAGCTGTACACGTTCCTCCGCACGTCCCAGAACCGAGACGCTGCTCTCAAAAGATCCCAGTCTGGCATGAGCTCCTTCAAAGCCCAAATAGATTTCATCCCGTAACAGCCTTCAAAAAACCCCTTGTTCTGCCTCGTGTGGCTCCGTACCCACGACTGAAAGTTTTCCAAGTATCGCTCTTGCATCCGAGACGACAACTTAGGAAAAGGAGCCATGACAGAAAAGGAAGGAAATCTTAAGAATTGGAAAGGAATTCAGCCAGATGATCAAAGCAAAGGCGTAGTTCTTTACAAATTGCAAAGCTGAAACTGCAATTTAAAGGAATCTGGAAATTCAATCCTAGTCCGGCCGGACTCTCCTTGCAGTTGACCCGGTCAACTCTGCATCCAGCTGCTCCCAAATTGGAAGCAATTCCAAACAATCCCCTATTCACACCTTTATGAAACCTACGTGCTGCCCCTGGTTTCATTCAACCAATATCGATATCCCTTCCGCCCCGGGCTTGTGTAACAGTGCAATTAATTAAAATATTATTGCATGTAGGCATAAATTTTGACCCGTTCAATTTTTAATGCATGTTTCATTTTATTTATTTTTTGACCAACCTATTTGCTTATTTGCCAAAATAAAAGAAGGTGATCACTAAATAAATGTACAAAGTGCAGGTTCCGCCCCACGGGCGCCTTTTCAAATACAATTCAAAGTAAATTGTTCCGGACAATACATACATTTTGTCTAAACAAAGCAGTAAAAAGAGGACTACTCCGAGTCCTGCTCGTCATCCGAGCGCTCGACGTACCGCTCCGCCGCTGCCGGATCCGTCTCGAACAGAAAAGCCCCGAATTCCTCCAGGCGGGAATACACAAAAGGCCTCCTCGGCGTCTGCGAACTCGAGGACTCTCCTCTCTTAGGCCCCGAGTGCGAAGGAGGATGAGCTCCAAACCCTGCTGTTCCACCCGCGAACTGATCAAATCCCCGTGCGAAGTCCTCTCCACCAGCCGTGGAAGCAGACGGACCTCTCGGCCTAGACGGCCTCGGCTCACGAACGTCCACGCTCCTCCGGGAACTGCACCGCATGAATGCCACAAGCCTCCTAGCATAATCGGCCCACCCGTCCACCAGCCTCATGGCGTCGTTGTACGTACGGCCAGACACCTGGGAACCAGGAAAGTCATCAGAAAGCAAGCAGAAAGTACAGATGCAACATTTGCAGAATACTACTATCAAATGCAGAAAAGATGCTCACCGAAGTATTAGGGTCAACCCTATACCGTGACCTCGGCTCATCTGGAATCGGGATCACCAGTCGCCTGCGCGAACCGTCCAGCCCCTCGTACGCTAGCCTAGCGCGTGGGAGCGGGTAGTCTCGGGGACCTCCAGGGACATCGCCCTCCCTATGCTGCACCTGCGGGCTCCTCAGCCTCATCCTCAAGAAAGTCTCATAGTCGGCCCCCGCTATGATGTACTTGGTATAGAACACGCCCTGTCTATACCCCTCCAGCTCCTCTATTGGCATCTCCCGAGGATGCTGCATGTACATAGGAGGATCCACCGGCACCATCGGAAGTGACCCCGGCCTATGCTGATGAGTCACCCTCTCCCCCAGATACATCGTGTCGCAGTGAAGTCCCACCAGGAGCTTCCGCCGCCGTGTAGTCTCACTAGAAATCTGAACCGCGAGAGCATCGAACCTACCCCACCAGGTCAACTGGATCCTCTCGGAGAACACTCGGTCCAGGGCCTGAGACACCTCCTCATACGTCAGTCGCGTACCCACTCTCGACGAGACCGGCTTCTTCGCCCTCTTCTGCCAAACCAGCATGGCGGGGTACAAGGGTCGATACGCCTCCCTAATGTCCCACGCTGTGGACTGAACACCTCATAGCACCAGACCTGTCAAGCAAATGGAAAGTTATGTCAGCTACAGAGCAGATACATACGAGTACATAAAAGAGACAAGGAACAGAAAAAGACGCGAACTTACATCCAAGACAGGTGTGAAGCAGCTCAAGGAGTTCTCCTCTCCTCGCAAGAACCTGTCCAAAGCATGATAGAGCTCGGCCAGTCCAGCCTCCCCCCATGCAAACCCCCTCACGGCATCCAAGTCTATCAGCGACCCGAGCAAAGGGAAGTGACATGACGTGTCAGAAGTCGGGAACAAAGTCGCTGACAGCGCGAACCAAATGAACCCTCGAGCCAGGCGCTCCGCGGTCATCCTCAAAGATCCAGCCAAGTAAGCAGCAATACCTTCCCTCAGATGACTCTCCATCGGCCTGTACCGAATGCCTAAGCCCCTGGCATCGGTAATATCAAAACCCAGCAGCCCAGACAACTGCTCCGGGGTATAACCATCAACCCACACCAGCGTGTTGCCATAGGTCGGCAACCCAGTGATAGCGGCAAAATCCGTGGGAGTCACCTTCGCCTCCCCCCATCTGAAATGGAAAGTGTGGGTCGTATCCCTCCGATCACTCGCTCGAGCAACATACATGGACTGCCCTCGGCGTGCGTCAGTTTATCGCAGCATTACCGCACCGATGAACTGTCCGAGTCAGCCACAGTGCCAGGTGGACTCCTCTCTCTCCTCTCGAGCCACGTTCGGGAGAATCCATACAATGCTCTCACTGCCTCAAAGGCTCCCCGACTCTTCTGATTGTCGACGTCAACCTTCCCTTTCCCCTGCAGGTGAACAAGACAGAAGCAACGTCAACAGAATGCACGAACGCATGTCAAAAGGATGCAATGCAATGACAGTTCTCATTCATTTCCTACATATACTTCCGTCGAATCCGGAACTTTCAAAATCTTTCGAAAACTCCGTCGAATCCGGAACATTCAAAATCATTTCGAAAACTCTGTCGAATCCGGAACTTTCAAAATCTTTCGAAAACTCCGTCGAATCCGGAACTTTCAAAATCTTTCGAAAACTCCGTCGAATCCGGAACTTTCAAAATCTTTCGAAAACTCTGTCGAAATCGGAACTTTCAAATTCTTTCAAACTTTTCAAAATTTACTCCGTCCCGAATTAAAGCTACTTTAATTTTGGAAAATGCATCTAGACATGGAATTTTGCAACCAAAATTTTTGTGTCATCTACCCATAGTGTTAATTGAACTACATCCTAGTCAATTTCGACAAAGGCTCATAGCAAAGTCAAAAGCCCCAATTCAAGCACCAAAATCCTTAAGTTCATTCCTAATCAAATTTCTAACATTTAAAGGATGCACATTCTTAAAATTAATGGAATTTGTAGGAAGATTACTTGTCTTTCGATCCCTCCCTTGGAGTTGTGTCTATCCCTAGCCGAATAAAACTCCGCCGGATTCAATGGATGAATGATGGTTCGAATGGTCCGAACCAACCGCGTTCTTTCGTCATCGGTCCTTCCATGACGAGCCATTGGTTCCCAATCGCCTTCCATATCGATTTTCCTTCGCAAATTTGAGCAAATCTCACGATTTGGGTTGGTTTTTCTCTCCTCCTCTCTCTTCCTCGTCGGAATTAATTGTGAAAATGGCAAAACTGCCTCGGCCTCGGCGCTGAAAAGGACATTGCCAATTTCAATCAAAGTCCGGCCGGACTCTTGTTGCACCAGAAAAATTTTTGCCACTTTGGCCCCTCAGCTTTATGCAGTTTCAATTTTACCTCTTTTGGCCCCCCCAAAAGTATAAAATCTCCCCAGTTAGACATTTCTAACACCCCATCCCCCGAGGATAAATCCCAGTTAGTTTTCACTAACGCTCGTCTCCAGACGTTAAAATTCCCAGTTAGTTTTCACTAACGCTCATCTCCAGACGTTAAATTCCCAGTTAGTTTTCACTAACGCCCGTCTCCAGACGTTAAATTCAACCCCCAGTTAACGTTTGACATTCAAACGCTCACTTCAATCCCCAGTTGTCGTTTGACATTCAAACGCTCAATCCTGTCTCCGGACATTCCAGGTACGATTCCGTCTCCCGACGTTAAAATTTCTAATGTTTTTCACCATCATATTTCCCCGGCAGCTGCAATAAGCCCGAACCTCAAGGCACGAACGCCTTGCAACAATCCCTCTTCGGCCATCCTCGTAAGCCCGAACATCTTTACACTTCAACAAGTGAACATTCATCTCCCCGGGCAGCTGCAATAAGCCCGAACCCCAAGGCACGAACGCCTTGCAACAATCCCTCTTCGGCCATCCTCGTAAGCCCGAACATCTTTTCACTTCAATAAGTGAGCATTCATCTCCCCGGCAGCTGCAATAAGCCCGAACCCCAAGGCACGAATGCCTTGCAGCAATCCCTCTTCGGCCATCCTCGTAAGCCCGAACATCTTTTCACTTCAATAAGTGAGCATTCATCTCCCCGGCCGCCAGTCGTAAGCCCGATCGTCCCACTTCAGCGGCCATCAAGGTAAGCCCGCACAACAATCCCTCTTCGGCCATCCTCGTAAGCCCGAACATCTTTTCACTTCAATAAGTGAGCATTCATCTCCCCGGCCGCCAGTCGTAAGCCCGATTGTCCCACTTCAGCGGCCATCAAGGTAAGCCCGCACAACAATCCCTCTTCGGACATCCTCGTAAGCCCGAACATCTTTTCACTTCAATAAGTGAGCATTCATCTCCCCGGCCGCCAGTCGTAAGCCCGATCGTCCCACTTCAGCGGCCATCAAGGTAAGCCCGCACAACAAACCCTCTTCGGCCATCAAGGTAAGCCCGAATGCTCATCCCCAGCAGGATTCTAAAGAAGAAGCGTCGATCCCCCCGTATTGTTAATAACGCCAGTTTAACACAACCGTTCTCATCATTGCAGCCCTATCCCCAGCAGGATAAAACTAGTAGCAGCAATAAGCCTAGTACCCAAGGCACGAACGCCTTCATGTCAGGATAAACGTATCCTTGCAACTCCGGTTTGAGGCGCCACACGCCCTCATCAGCATCAGCAACTCCGGTTTGAGGCGCCACACGTCGCAAGACAAGAATCTCCGGTTTGAGGCGCCACATGCCCTCGTCAGCATCAGCAACTCTGGTTTGAGGCGCCACACGCCCTCGTCAGCATCAGCAACTCCGGTTTGAGGCACAACACGCCCTCGCCAGCATCAGCAACTCCGGTTTGAGGTGCCACAAGCCCTCGAAGTTTACAGAAGTCCCAGGTCCAGACGCCTCACAATAGTCTCCCCCCAGGTTCAGACGCCTCCGAACAGTCTCGCTCAGGTCAAGGTCCCCACGCGTGGCCCTTGCACCTACGAACTACGATCGGCTTGATTCCCGCTCGGGATACGTAGGAATCCTTTCTGTTAAGGGTCCAGCCAGCAGACCGCCAGGTCTCTTTCAAAAGTAAGGCATCCTGATTTGGATCCTTATCTTTTTCGACGACCCCACCTCCTTCGGAGGAGACGTCGCCGAGGGGCTAACTGTAAGTACCCAAATCCGGATCGTCAAAATCCGTCGTAAAGTTAACCGAAATCCGTTAATTGGCCCGCCTCCAGGTTAACCGAACTCGTTAAACTCCCGTTGCCAGGCCAACGAGACGTCCGGGACTTCCCGTGCATCCCGACGTCGAAGCGTACTTAACACGTGTCATCTCACGTAAAAGTATGGCTTTCCCCGAAAAATGCACTTTCCGCACTTTTCCGGGCATTTCGGACATTTTCCTGACCGTTATTTTAAAAATGGACAAAACCGGGACCTGAACGAACTCCCCACATTTCGTGACTCACAGGACACGTGGCGCATGCCACCTCCCTCTAGTCACCCTTTCAATCAAAATCAAAGGGAAAAGACTAAAATACCCCTGGTATACGGCCAAAGTCCGGCCGACTCACCGTGCACATTTTCCCGAAATTGCCCAAGAAGTCCTCGTATTTCCAAAATATCACAAAACCCCTGGAAATCAGTCTAAGTCCGGGGGACTCCGCAATTTTCACCCTATAAATAGAAGTTGTCAAAGGCAAAAAGGACAAAATTACTCCCAAAATTCACTCTACCACACGGCCCAAACCGATTTCCACTCCTCCCGAGCTCCCGTTTTGTCTCGATTCGCGTGAAACCTTCCGTATTTCGATCAAATACGCACCCTACATCACTTCGAAACACTCTTTCGAACTACTTTCCGTGTCCCGTACACACCTTCCCGAGCCAAAGGAGTCGACCCTAGCCATAGGTACAACTCCCTCTCTCGAATCTCTCGTTTCGTCTCGGTTTACGCGCCGCCGCTATAACCGTCTCGAACGTCATCGCCAAAATGTAGACGCCTCCGTCTAACTGGGTCCGATACGTTTTAGCCCTCGATCCTCTTCTCTTTCCGTAAGAGAAGTAATCACGGTTAAAACGGCGTTCCGACCCGTTCCGTTTACTTTTTATGTCATTTACTATTCGGATCGATCGATCTCGTTGATCGTCATTTACAATTCCGAGCCGTTTGGCCTCGCTGATCGTCATTTACACTTCCGAGCCGTTTTGGCTTCGTTGATCGTCATTTACAATTCCGAGCCGTTTTGGCTCGTTGATCGTCATTTACGATTCCGGATCGTTTGATTCCGTTGATACCGCTTAAATCTTTGTCATTTACAAAGTCCGATCCGTTTGGATTGTGATAGTATTTACTTTTAAAAGTCCGAGTCGCAACCCGATTCGTTGATCGCATATCATTTAATACGTGTTTTTCCCATAAAAATCGTTAACAATGTAATGCCCGGTTCAAAACCGGAGTTCGTCCGTCGAACTCTCTTTCAAAACGCGAAATGACGTTTGCCACGCGAACGCTCATCTTTCAAACTCAAAGCCGCTATTTGACACTTAAAATCATTTAATACGCATTTTCCCGTAAAAATCGTTAACAATGACTTGCCCGGTTCAAAATCGACGTTTGCCACGCAAACGCTCATTTCAACTCAAAACCGACGTTTGTCATTCAAACGCCAGTCTTTTTCAAACAAAGTCACCTAATCAACGTTTGTCACTCAAACCAAGATTAAGCTTGTCATTCAAGCCCCCATTTCAAAAAACACACACACACACACACGATTTCGAGAAAGGTAGAAAGACTCGTCATGCGAGGCGTTTCGGGCGATCTCGTAATACTCTACCCGAAACGTAACGTGACCTCCGAACCTAACAATCTCTGGTACTAAAAGCTTTTTACTCGTTTTTGCTGCCAATAAAAATGATCCCCGTTTTCAAAGCCTTTTCCTAAGTTTTTGCTACCAATAAAAACGACACCATTTTCAAAAGCCGTTTCTCAACGTTTGGGCTCAAAATACAAAACCGCGTGGCGACTCCTCATTCTGCTCCTTCCCGTGAAGCGAGGTCTCAGACACCAACCCCCCGCGAAAGACAACCGCCTTTTCCGCCGCCCCGCGCGCGAAAAAGATCGGGTAATTTCACAAACCCCCTTTAAAATCATGTTTTTCTTCAAGAGGAAGTTGCTGTCCAGTAGCCTTTCTCTAAGACCTCTGCCCATGATCTAATTTTTTGGACATACAGAAACTTAGAATTTGGTGTTGACTACAAAACACTTTTTATAGCCAACTTTCAGAGCTTTCCAGAAATATTTTTATTTTATTTTTTACGTAAGTAAAAATCCCTTTTTCAAATTTTCTTTCAAAGGTCAGTTCATCAGTCTCTGGAAGTCCAGATTTCATATCTGAGATTTCCAGAAGGTTTTGGTCCACCAAATCACCTCCAAATCGGAAATTTCTTTTACAGAAACCTTATTTAAGGTGTTTTGAACAACTTTAATTCTCGGACTTTTCCCATATTCTGAGATTTTTAAGCCCTTAAACCCATTTTAAAATCAAGTGTCCACTGCCTTTTTCATTCTCGCAGAAATGTTTTTCAACTTCAAAAAATCTTTTGAGTCCCAAAACTCAACCCAAAAATCACACGAAAAATCATGGGACTTATTAAAAGTCTAATAAAGAGTTCCCAATTTTTACTTTTCAGTTTCAACTTATTTTGGCCAAAACACACACACACACACACACATACACAAATGATTTTTAATGCTTGGAAGACTCTTTTTACGAGGCATTCCGGGTGAACACTAACGTTCTTCCCGGCGTGTAACGTGACCTCCGAATCCAAATCTCTAATCTCGGGTATTTTTCAAAGTTTTGGCCCTTAAAATAAAAATGGCGTGGCGACTCCGTTTGATTTCAAAAAAAAATCGGGTGGCATCATCACAGTGGCGACTCCGCTGGGGATTAATAAGCTTTATCTTAAAAAAAAAAATGATATTTGGCATATCGGTGGAAACCATTAAACTTCCCGCTATCGCCTCCTAACACGAGTCGGGGATAAATTGTGGTTTAACAATCCCACGTACCGGTGTCATTGTTTTCAAAAAAAAAAAGAAAAGCTTTTGAGGGTCAAGCTTCCGTCCCGGCATTTGAAATCATTTGTTGTGTGTGTGTTGATTTTGCACATTTCGTGTTGTTTTTGGCCGCCTCGGAAAAGTCAAAATTTTGACTATCGGACCCGTTGCCTTGGATTATGTGCTTATGTGCTTATGTGTTATTTGTTTAAAAAAAAAATTTCAAAAAAAAAAATTAAAAAAAAAAAAAAAGTTTTAAAAAAAAAAGAATTTCAAAAAAAAAAAAAAGAAAATTTTCAAAAAAAAAAAATCATGCATCATACTTTTTAAGACACATGAAAAATTTCTATTTTACTCAGAAAAAGAAGATAGACTGCTTGCACACTACGCGCACGTGACCTTACGCTGCACACTACGTTCCTAACCCGAGGAAATCCCTGTCGCGGCCCGTTTGGTCTTATTACGCCTCTCGGTGCAAGCACGGGACTACCCAAACATCCCATGGAGCTTCGTGTCGACCATGCACTTGTCCGTGACACACTTTGTCCGAGACCCGGTTGGTTTTTAGTCTGGTCTGTGTCATGCCCTGTCTGTGTATAGACCTTTCCTTTAAAGCCTTAGTCGGCATACCAAGTCAATATCTTTCGGGGACCCTAATCGGCCGGTTCTCCCGGTTTTCCGTCACGGACTTTGACCGTATATTAACTGGCGCCTTGACTTTGACTCTGACTGGCACAAATTATACACTGACTCCCAGCATGACACTGAGTCATCAAGGATTAATGATTATTCCATGCCTAATTATGGCCTAATTGACGACAAGTCAAGATCAATCGTGGACGTTTATCAGTCCAAATCATGCCGACTTTTTGTCGAGCCCTCGGACATGATCTTGACTTTGACGCGCCTTTGTCCGTAATTTACATCGAATGCTCGTTAAGACTCGATTACCCGCCGACTTTTAGGATCGTTTTTCTTTCGGTCGGTGGGACACGCTTGCCCTCTAGGACCCTCGCTGGGCCGTCCACCCCGGGAGGTCGAAATACGGGTGGAATACGAGGGGCTTATAGACGTGAGTGACGGGGCCCACCGATCCAGATCCGTAGTAGTTTGCGAAAAAGAAGAGCAATCTTTTCCAACCGATCAAAGTTAATAAAACATGTTTTAAGTAAACAAGAACAAATAAGCGCATGTTGCATGAGCCCAAAGCCCAAACACTTACCCCCTTCCTTCCTGGACATCTCCGAACCCTCGTGTCTTTCCCCCGCAGCTCCTCACAAAGGTTGGTTCCGGACACCGGTCACCGTTTGATCGATTGGGAAGAGTCAAGCGCATCATCGGCTTAGCCGTTTGTTCCGACTCCGGGTTTCGTAATGTCTCGCATCGCCGGTAATGATGGGGACAACGTCACTCCGCCTCCCGGGACCCCTCAAACAGAACAGCAGTGGAATCAGTTAGCAGAACAGATGAGATTACGACAGGAAGCACAGCTGAATAGCCTTATGGAGGCTATCAAAAGCCATGGTTTGGCCGCCAGCCTCAACCCCGACGGCACCTTCACCGTGGAAGAAGAAGAGGATGCCAATCCCACTCTCAGTCGCCCTGATTACTCCAGGATGCCACCACCCACCTCCTATGGTACCACTACCAGAACCCATGCTCCTCGATCTTCGGGTCAGCCAGCTCCCCAGCTTCAGACCACTGGATCCACGCAGCCCGACGGCACAAATCAGTTCGCAGTTCCTCAGTGGGGGCAAAATCAGTACGGAATGTCTTCTCATGGTTGGGGGTACCTCGGAATGCCACAGCTAATTGGGATCCCGCCTCAGTTTGGAACCGATCAATCTGGGCCTTCGCAGCAACAGTTCAAAGGGCCACAACAACAGTTCGGCATGCCTCAACAGCCGTCAGGAGCCCCTCCTCAGAATGATGCTAGCTCAGCTGCTCCTCCCACAGCTTTCACAAACCCATTTCTCACTCAGGGTTCGATGGGTTATCAAACCTCCATCCCAGTTTCATCAGAATCACCAGGACCGCAGTACCCCCCGGGTTATACACCATCGCCTCAGCCAGCCATGCAATTCAACAATCAGGGACAACAGCCCGCACCTAAGCCTACTTATGGGACTCACTCCGGAAATCCAAGCTACCCAGATACATCAGGACTGCCTCCACCCACTTTGCCAGTTGAAAATCAACAGCAGGCCGCAAGGTTCTATCCCTTCGCCCAGGCTCCTACTCATGCTCCCCCCGGAAATTTGGGCCAAGGACAGGTTTTCACCTACGTCCCCGGATCGGTCGTTCCCTCCACCAGTCTGCCGCCAGTGGTAGCTCTTCTCTCTAGATCGGCCACTAGTTTGAACGCAATGACTCCGCCACAAGACCCTCATCTGGCCCGGTTCATGGATCAACATAAAGAAATGAAAGCTCAGATTGCTGAATTGACCGCTAAGAAGTCTGCCTTCCGGCCTACGGACCCGAACTCCATCGTTCCCCTGCCTCACAAATTTGTTATGCCGAATCTGGACCTCTTTGATGGTACTGCATGCCCGAAAACTCATCTGGACACGTATACCTTGGCAATGAAGGCCAAAGGGTGTACCAATCAGCAGTTGGCTGATATTTCAGTCTATCTTTGAAATCCAGTGCCTTAAAATGGTTCTTCCGCTTAAAACCCGAGGCCAGGACTACATGAGACCAGATTACTAATGCCTTCACAGAAAAGTACAAGGCCAACTTGGAATGGGAAACAAATAGAGTTGATCTGCAGACAACAGTGCAGCGTCCCGACGAGAATGTGGGGGATTTCTACAAGCGGTGGAATCTGAAACTCAGTGAGATGGCAATCCCTCCTTCTGAAGAGGAACAACTGGACATCTTTCAGTCATGCCTGAAACCACATCTGAGAGCCTCCCTCAGTCACTTCCCGTACTCAGACTTACGGGCCATGGTTAACTCCGCAGCTAAGTTTGAAAAGGCTTACAATCAACAGCCGGCTGCCGCACCTGCTTACAGATATCGGGCTCCTCCTTCCAACACCGCTCCTGCTCCTGCTAAAGGCAAAGAGGTGATCAATTACGCAGGACAGGAATGTAATAACACAACTCCTTTCGCTCCCAGAAAACCAGCCGAGCCCAGGCCACGGGTCATGAACCTCGAAAACTTTGGAATGCCTCTGAACGACATCTTTAGGGGACTGGTGAAAGAAGGCTTGCTGCGGCCTTTGGAGAATTTCCAACCCAGGAATCCGAATGCTCCTGTGGATACCTCAAAGTATTGTGCTTTTCATCAAGCCCACGGACATCTGACTGACAACTGCTTCACTCTGAAAAAGGCGATCCAAGGCTTAATAGAGCAAGGAAAGTTGGAAGGCCCCGAAGGGCCTAATACAGTCAAAAATCCTCTGCCAAGGAACCATAATCAGATAAATATGATTGAATGCGGAGAACCTTCGCATGCCCAGGAAGATGCCGATGAAGGTCCCCAAATACCCATGGCCAACCTTGTCGAGGATCCTGAATTCGGATTCCCCCTCAGCCTTGAGGATATTGAACGAATCAACCCACCCTGGTCTCATGTCAGAGATTTCCTGCAAGAATACGAGGCCCGCTATTTCTCCTAGCAAGAACTCCATAGAAACTCTTCCATGGAAGCACCTTCTCCAAATTCCTAGAGGGCCCAATTCTACTCCATTTTACAATCCAAGTGTACTTTTGTGTTTGGGGCAACTAGGGGAGTTGATCAAGCCAAGAAAATCCTCATTCCATCTTGAATTTGCTAAGGTGAGTTATTATGACCTTTCCCTTCATTAAATGTTCATGAACTATTGAATGTTGTTGTTGTTGTTATATTGATTGGTTGAGTGCTTTGAAACTCTCTTGAAGTTGGGATTTGATAAATGACCTAGAATGGTGCTCATTGTTCATAGAAGTTGATTAGAGTGTAATAATGGGTGGAGTTAAGTTAGAGAATTAAAACTTGAAATGGGGTGGTAAAATGGGTAAAGATTCATGTGGTAAAGGATCTATGTTCAAATCATTTTTAGTTACATTGTTAGTACGAAAGGAATGAAGTTAGGGAGCCTTCTAGGTTCAAAATTTAGTATTCTTGGGTTTAAATTTGGTTCAGCTGCTACCTGGGGAAAAATACCTCGTGGGCGGTCGCCCATGTGGGCTGGGCGGTCGCCCATGACCACAGCAACTTCCTTCAGTTTCCTCCTTAGCTTGGGCGGTTGCCTAGGTTGCTTGAGCGGTCTCCCTTAACCCCCTTTGGGCGGTCGCCCATGTTTCCCTGCGCGGTCGCCCATGAGATCAGAAACTAACCTTCCTCTTATCCTTGCTTGGGCGGTCGCCCATACCCCTTTGGGCGGTCGCCCATGTCGACAGAATCTTGTCCATTTCCTTGTCCTGCTGAATTTGTACTAGCAACCTCCTAGCATGATTCTTAACCAATTTAAAGTAGAGAATCTAATCCAACCCGGATATGAATTAGTCCTTTTAACTTAGGTTATAAGTAGAACACTTGAGCCACTTAATGACACTTTAATTGGGTTCAAATGGAATTACGGAAGCATTCTAAACCTGAATTAGAAATCGTTTGGCAATCTTAATTGACCTTACCAATGTGACTCTAACTTGGTAAATTTAACTTGGATCGTTATAGAGACTATGTATTATTGAATATTGTCTAAGCGTGGTTAGTCAATAATACTTTGTTACTATATTTGAGTACATATTCATGGAATGTATTATGCTTAGTGTATTACATAAATGTTACACTATGAGATTGATGGAACATGAGTATATTTTACCATGTGGCTATATTGTTTATCCCCTTTGTGGATTATATTTCAAGTAACTATTATGTGCTTGATAATTTGTTAATCAGCTGATGTTGGGGGTATAATATAATACGATCAATTATGGAAGTGTGACCTAATGTGATCGGATTATATTATATCTGTGACCGTCCCCTCCTGTGGCCACAGGTCGGGGTTATAGCATATGTATTGAGCCAAAAGCCTTACAGAGTTGCTACTATCTTATATGGTTCCCTGAAAAATGGGTCTTATAAGATGTGAGTATTGCTTAAGCAGCTCACCTAAGATTGGAGTATTATACCCAATGTTGTACGACTATTGTTCAGACGGGAAAAGGTAAACCAAGGTAATGAAAGGTGTTTATAGCTTTTCCAATGTGTTATATGCAACTTGTTATGTGCTGCATCTTATTTGGCATATTACTACATTCATAATAGCTTGCTGAGATTTATTCTCACCCCTCTCCCTTTAATGTTTTTAGATTCCGAGACAGATGGACCGGCCCAGTAAGGATGGAGAGGAGTTTGGAAGTAATCTTTTGGGAATTGTCGGGGTATGTTTAGGTTGGCGTAGAAAGTGTATTTTGGTAATTCCTTCATGGAGTTTGTAATTATGAACTTTAATTTCTACGTTGGAACTACAATCTTTTGTAACTAAAACAGTTTAGTATTTTCAAAGTTGGTCCACTCTTCCTCCAATGTGGAGAGTAGTGGAGTTGTTTTGAAATGGTTATGTTAAGTTTGTTATGTTTGAAAGTTATATCAAAGTTTTAAAAGTTTAGTGAGTTTGGGTTAATCTGAGGACGCTCTAGCTCGGGACACGTGTAGGTTCCGGGTTGGGGTCTTCACAGTTGGTATCAAAGCTCGATTAGAGTTCTCGGGTAGAGTCTAGCTGAGTGAGAGTGGGTGATAACTGACGTCGAGTGTTTAATGCAGGCGTTTGTTCTAATGGCGGGTAATGATGGAGATCAGGATCGGGCTTTGGGCAATGTTGGTAATTCGAATGCCAAAATGATGGATATGTTCCGAGTGTTTCTTCAGAATATGGCAAATCAGAATCAAGGTAGGGGACAATAACAACCCGAAGGTAGGCAAGGGCACCATGGTCTAGAGAAGTTTGTGAAGATGTCTCCTCCTAGTTTCAACGGAGATCCGGATCCGACGAAGGCGGAAATATGGTTGGAAGCTATGAATAAGATTTTTGTGGCAATGGAGAGTTCGGATGCAGAAAAGGTAAGATGCGCCGTTTTCAAGTTGGAAGGACCTGCTGAGCACTGGTGGCAGGTAGTGAAGGATGGTTGGGATCGGGATTTGACACCGCAGACTTGGGAAAATTTCACACGTAAGTTCCGGGATCATTTCGTTCCGATGGTTACTAGAGATAAGAAGGAGGTTGAATTTCTGAAATTGGAGCAAGGGACGATGACTATAGCACAGTATTCAGCCAAGTTTACGGAGTTAGCCCGATATTGTCCCCATTTGGTACCGGAGGAGGAGAGGCAGATCTACCGATTCGTGAAAGGCTTAAGGGTGGAGTTCCCAAGCGCATCGACGCTTGACTTCGCCAACTTTCAGGCAGCCGTGAATATGGCGTACCGGATTGAGAATGATATAGAGGAGCATCGTGGTAAATCTGAAGGTGGAAACAGGAATAGGTTCCAAGGTCAAGGTTCTGGACAGAATAGAGGGCAGCCGAGGACATCAGCTCCAAGAGCAGGTAGAGGAGGATTTGTGGCGGCTCCGGCAAATCGTTCAACTCCAGGTCAGTTTGGGGCATTGTGTGGATATTGCAAGAAGCCAGGGCATTCGGGGGACAAGTGTTGGAGCAAGCAAGGCCGATGTTTAGAGTGTGGGGCAACAGGTCATTTCCGGAGGAATTGTCCCAAGTGGCAAAAGAAGCAAGCTTCGGGTAGTGGTCAAGGGGGACAAGGTAGTGGTGTGAAGAGAGATGTAGACGGGAAGCCCAAAGATAGAGTACAAGGTCGAGTGTTCGCCTTGGGTAGAGGAGAGGTCGATCCCAATGCCGTCATTAGAGGTATAGTCCCTGTCTCGGGGGTTAAGGCCTGCATTCTTATAGATCCCGGGTCTTTCCATTCATTTGTTGCATCTCATTTTGCATTTTCATTGCATAAATTGCCTGAATCTATGCCTTATATGTTGGAGGTCTCTACTCCTATGGGAGAGTGCCTTGCATCTTCTTTGATATATCGTGGTTGTGATGTGACTATATGTGGGCATGTATTGCCGGTGGATTTGGTCGAGTTACCAATCCGTGACTTTGATGTGATTATTGGGATTGATTGGTTGAGTAAGTGTCATGCTATGGTAGACTGTCGTAGAAAGCGAGTCTCATTTGCTATGCCTGATGTGCCTACTTTTATATTTGATTCGGACAAATCTATGTTCGGTTTACATGTTATTTCTGCTTTAAAGGCTAGAAAGATGCTATCTAAGGGGTGTGCGGGTTATTTGGCTTATATGGTAGATTCCAATAAGAAGTCCCCCGAGTTAGCTCATGTTCCGGTTGTGAATGAATTTAGTGATGTATTTTCTAGTGAGTACTCTATGCCTCCAGATCGTGAGGTAGAGTTTTGTATTGACCTAGTGCCCGGTACCTCCCCTATCTCTAAAGCACCCTATAGAATGGCTCCGGCCGAGTTAAAAGAGTTGAAGGTCCAATTGCAAGAATTGCTAGACCGGGGTTTTATACGCCCAAGTGTGTCTCCATGGGGAGCACCGGTTCTATTTGTTAGGAAGAAGGATGGTACCTTACGATTATGCATTGATTATCGGTTGTTGAACCAAGCCACCATAAAGAATAAGTATCCTCTTCCGCATATAGATGATTTATTTGACCAACTCCAAGGTTACGTTATCTACTCAAAACTTGATTTGAGAAGCGGATACCATCAGTTGAAGATTAGACCGGATGACGTTGCCAAGACAGCTTTCCGAACAAGGTATGGCCATTATGAGTTTGTGGTGATGCCTTTCGGGTTGACTAATGCTCCTGCTGTGTTTATGGATATGATGAACCGTATTTTCAAGCCTTATCTTGACAGCTTTGTGGTGGTATTTATTGATGACATTCTTGTTTATTCTAAATCCCGAGAAGAGCATGAAAAGCATTTGAGGATTGTATTGTCAGTTCTTCGGGAGAAGCAGTTGTACGCCAAGTTCAGTAAGTGCGAGTTTTGGCTTGAGCGGATTTCTTTCTTGGGGCATGTAGTGTCGAGTTCGAGAATCTCCGTGGATCCTTCAAAAATTGAAGTCGTGGTTAATTGGAAGCAACCTTCGACTGTGACTGAGGTTCGTAGTTTTCTTGGTCTGGCGGGATATTATAGAAGGTTCATTGAAGGGTTTTCTCGGATTGCGACTCCATTGACTAGGTTGACTCGAAAGGATGTATCATTTGTATGGGATTCTAAATGTGAAGAAAGCTTTATTGAGTTGAAGAAGAGGTTGACGACGGCTCCTATTCTTACCCTTCCGGATGGTTGCGAGAATTTTGTTATCTATAGTGATGCCTCGAAGGCGGGTTTGGGATGTGTATTAATGCAAAATGGGAAAGTGATTGCGTATGCCTCTAGGAAGTTATCACCGGCGGAACAGAATTACCCTACTCATGATATGGAATTGGCGGCGATCGTGTTTGCGTTACATAAGTGGAAGCATTACCTTTATGGGGCGAAATTTGAGATATTCACCGACCATAAGAGTTTGAAATATTTGTTTACCCAAAAGGAGTTGAACAACCGACAAAGGAGATGGCTTGAGTTCTTGAAGGATTTCGATTGTGTAATTTCTTATCATCCGGGGAAGGCCAATGCGGTGGCGGATGCGATTAGCCGAAAGGCTTATGTGACAGCTTTGAGTACCCAAGAGTTGAGGAGTGAAGTATTACTTGCGAATGTGCGAGCCGTTCCTACATTGTATGGAGAGTTGAAGGAAGCTCAAAAAAGTGATCCGGAGTTGAAGAAAATTTTAGATCAAGTGCAAGATGGGAAAGTCGGGGAATTTGCGTTGAATAGAGATGGGATTTTAACCTTCCAAGGGAGAATTTGCGTTCCTTCATCAACGGAAATCAAAAGGCGTGTTTTAAAGGATGGTCATAAGTCCAAGTTTGCGATTCATTCGGGTAGTACCAAAATGTATCAAGACTTGAAGCGTGGGTATTGGTGGAATGGTATGAAAAGGGAAATTGCGGATTTTGTGTCTAAGTGTTTAACCTGTCAACAAATCAAGGCCGAACATCAGAGACCGGCGGGACTACTTCAACCATTGGATATTCCGGAATGGAAATGGGAAGGGATCTCGATGGATTTTGTTTCGGGTTTGCCTCTTACCGTGAAGAAGATGGATGCTATTTGGGTTATTGTGGATAGATTGACAAAGTCGGCTCATTTTCTTCCGGTGTCAACCAAGTTTTCGTTGGAGAAGTTAGCTCAGTTATATATGAAGGAGATTGTTAGACTTCACGGGGTTCCGGTTAGCATTGTTTCCGACAGAGATCCGAGGTTTACTTCTAGATTTTAGAGAGCATTGCATGAAGCCTTGGGTTCCAAATTGTGTTTTAGTACGGCGTTTCATCCTCAAACCGACGGTCAGTCTGAGAGAACTATTCAGATACTCGAGGATATGTTACGGGCTTATGTGATGGATTTCCAATTGTCGTGGGAAGATCATTTACCGTTAGTGGAGTTTGCCTACAACAACAGTTATCAGTCTAGCATTGAGATGGCTCCGTATGAGGCGTTGTATGGTAGGAAGTGTCGATCTCCGATGTGTTGGGACGAGGTTGGTGAAGTGAGACTTTGGGGCCCGGATTTGGTTAGAGATTCTACGGAGAAGATCAAGGTGATTCGGGATAGATTGAAGACGGCTCAGAGTCGATAGAAAAGCTACGCCGACAATAGAAGACGGGATTTATCTTTTCAGGTTGGTGACTTTGTGTTCTTGAAGGTCCTCCGAGGACGGGAATTAAAAGGTTTGGTAATAAGGGTAAATTGGCTCCGAGGTTCGTTGGCCCGTTTGAGATTCTAGAGAAGATTGGGGATTTAGCTTACCGGTTGGCGTTACCTCCCTCATTTTCCTTACTCCATGATGTGTTTCATGTTTCTATGTTGAGGAAGTATTGTCATGACCCCTCTCATATTTTGAGTTCTCCCCCCGATGATGTTCAAGCGGACATGTCGTATGTGGAAGAACCGTTGAGAGTCCTAGAGTTCCAGGTTAAGGAGTTGAGGACTAAGAGTATTCCGATAGTGAAGGTCCTATGGAAGAATCACACCGTTGAGGAAGCAACGTGGGAGCTAGAGTCGGAGATGAGAGCGAAATACCCTTGGTTGTTTGAGCATCCAAGTAAGTCTTTTTAAATTCGGGACGAATTTTCTTTAAGGGGGAGTGAATGTGACGACCCTAACCCTAGGCTCTAATTTAATATAATATTATATGCTTTTAATATTATTGTTAATATTATGTGTTCACTTTCTATCCTTGATTTATTATATTAGGATGGGATGATTGAGAAATAAAGTAAAGTTCTTGGGGAAAGTATAATAAATGAAAATAGATAGAATGGAAATGAGGTTAATGTGTGTGGGCAAAGAAAATTAGAATAAAGGGTTTAATTTCACTACCTTAGAATTTAGAGGACCAAATTGGATATTTGGTGAAAGCCTTGATTTATTTTGGCATGGGGGGGGGCATGCCTCCTCCCTATTTCACTCATCTTCTTTCACAATTAGTCAATACCACCCATACCTCCCATACTCCCTTCACCTCCCTCACCTTCACCTCCTCATTTTCTTCTTACTTTTCCTAGCAAGAACTCCATAGAAACTCTTCCATGGAAGCACCTTCTCCAAATTCCTAGAGGACCCAATTCTACTCCATTTTACAATCCAAGTGTACTTTTGTGTTTGGGGCAACTAGGGGAATTGATCAAGCCAAGAAAATCCTCATTCCATCTTGAATTTGCTAAGGTGGGTTATTATGACCTTTCCCTTCATTAAATGTTCATGAACTATTGAATGTTGTTGTTGTTGTTATATTGATTGGTTGAGTGCTTTGAAACTCTCTTGAAGTTGGGATTTGATAAATGACCTAGAATGGTGCTCATTGTTCATAGAAGTTGATTAGAGTGTAAGAATGGGTGGAGTTAAGTTAGAGAATTAAAACTTGAAATGGGGTGGTAAAATGGGTAAAGATTCATGTGGTAAAGGATCTAAGTTCAAATCATTTTTAGTTACATGGGCGGTCGCCCATGTGGTCTGGGCGGTCGCCCATGACCACAGCAACTTCCTTCAGTTTCCTCCTTAGCTTGGGCGGTCGCCTAGGTTGCTTGAGCGGTCGCCCTTAACCCCCTTTGGGCGGTCGCCCATGTTTCCCTGCGCGGTCGCCCATGAGATCAGAAACTAACCTTCCTCTTACCCTTGCTTGGGCGGTCGCCCATATCCCTTTGGGTGGTCGCCCATGTCGACAGAATCTTGTCCAATTTCCTTGTCCTGCTGAATTTGTACTAGCAACCTCCTAGCATGATCCTTAACCAATTTAAAGTAGTAGAATCTAATCCAACCCGGGTATGAATTAGTCTTTTTAACTTAGGTTATAAGTAGAACACTTGAGCCACTTAATGACACTTTAATTGGGTTCAAATGGAATTAAGGAAGCATTCTAAACCTGACTTAGAAATCGTTTGGCAATCTTAATTGACCTTACCAATGTGACTCTAACTTGGTAAAGTTAACTTGGATCGTTATAGAGACTATGTATTATTGAATATTGTCTAAGCGTGGTTAGTCAATAATACTTTGTTACTATATTTGAGTACATATTCATGGAATGTATTATGCTTAGTGTATTACATAAATGTTACACTATGAGATTGATGGAACATGAGTATATTTTACCATGTGGCTATGTTGTTTATCCCCTTTGTGGATTATATTTCAAGTAACTATTATGTGCTTGATAATTTGTTAATCACCGATGTTGGGGTATAATATAATACGATCAATTATGGAAGTGTGACCTAATGTGATCGGATTATATTATATACGTGACCATCCCCTCACAGCCGAGGTCGGGGGTTATAGCATCGTATTGAGCCAAAAGCCTTACAGAGTTGCTACTATCTTATATGGTTCCCTGAAAAATGGGTCTTATAAGATGTGAGTATTGCTTAAGCAGCTCACCTAAGATTGGAGTATTATACCCAATGTTGTACGACTATTGTTCAGACGGGAAAAGGTAAACCAAGGTAATGAAAGGTGTTTATAGCTTTTCCAATGTGTTATATGCAACTTGTTATGTGCTGCATCTTATTTGGCATATTGCTGCATTCATAATAGCTTGCTGAGATTTATTCTCACCACTCTCCCTTTAATGTTTTTAGATCCCGAGACAGGTGGACCGGCCGAGTAAGGACAGAGAGGAGTTTGGAAGTAATCTTTTGGGAATTGTCGGGGTATGTTTAGGTTGGCGTAGAAAGTGTGTTTTGGTAATTCCTTCATGGAGTTTGTAATTATGAACTTTAATTTCTACGTTGGAACTACAATCTTTTGTAACTAAAACAGTTTAGTATTTTCAAAGTTGGTCCACTCTTCCTCCAATGTGGAGAGTAGTGGAGTTGTTTTGAAATTGTTAAGTTAAGTTTGTTATGTTTGAAAGTTATATCAAAGTTTTAAAAGTTTAGTGAGTTTGGGTTAATCTGAGGACGCTCTAGCTCGGGACACGTGTAGGTTCTGGGTTGGGGTCTTCACAGCCTATTTAATGCTCCTTGCCCGATCACAAAGTTGTAACCCCCACGGAAGTAGGGATCCATCCCTTTGACCTCGGGCACTTTCCCGAGCTTGTCGTCAAACCGCAGGCCGGTTCGCGGGCTTCGTTAGGAATCACGGGATAGGAGGCCGCGCAGATAGTCCTATATTTTCCCGATGAGGAAGGAGCTAAGCCAAAGCCAGTAGAGGCTTAGGCATGTGTTATCTCCCCGCCCTTATTAATCCTCTACTGTTTTTCCCTCACCGGAGCTTCAGTCTCAGAAGCACCCCTCTTTCGGGATTGATCTGTATGACCGGTGGAAATAGTGCGGTCAGTGGGGCTGGAGCCGCGGGTAGATGCTGGAGGAGGCCCTTTGGGGGGGAGTGGAGGCAGATCCTTTGTTTGAGGGATCCCCTTTGACGCGGCTAGAGGGGCGCCAGACAATCTATCAACATCGGGCGGAATTGCGCCCTTGGGTAAGACTTTTCCCAGGGCAGCCTGCCTGGCCGCCGCTTCCCTCTCTTCCTGGACTAGTTTCCTAGCCTTTAGTTGTTGAGGGTTAGTTCTACCCATCTCCGACGTATTCAGTTGGATCTACTCTGAAAGAAAAAAGAGTTGATTAGATGACAGCTCATGAGAATCAGAAGCAAGTTAAAGGCAGTTATCAAAGACAGAATAGAGACCAATCCACTCCGGAGGTTCGCATTCCGCGCCCATCATGCAAGTTTTGCAATCAGACTCAAATTCGAAAAACTCGTGAACCCTCCAGTCGGGATCACGAAGCTGGGGCTCAATGGCTACCCTAGGGGCATAGGGAAGATCACCCCTCTGAGAGGCCACCCCAGTATAAATCAGCAGCGGCTCATTATTTATGATCGCGCTCACATCAAAAACTGGTTGCTCCTTATTGATCACGAACTTGGCCAGGAATTGGGCTAGAGCAATCTGGAGGTCCTCGGAGGCTATTGGATTAGGATAAGAAGTAGCAGCAATCCTAACTGGAATAGGGTTGGAAGGTTTAGAAAAGGACCACCCAAACCTAGATTCTATGACTAAGATGTTCCTCTGGTTTCATTAGTCAAATTTGTTCGTAGGGGCTGAGAAGGTGCGGGCAGAATTGTTCTTTGCTTTCAAGCCAAGGTTGCCATTGGTTATCTGATTCTGATAGAAGGCATACATCCCATTAAGGGTGGGTTCAAAACCAAAAATCCTACAGATAGCTATAAAAGAGACCAAGGCTCTAATGGTGTTGGGAGTCAGGTGCATGGGGAGACAACTGTTGAAATTGAGAAACCGGTTGACAAAGGGATCAAGGGGAAGTCTCAGTCCATTCTCGAACTGGACCCCATAGAAAACACATGCCCTATTGTCCTCACGGACATCAGCAACCGTCTCCGGTCTCAGCCTTCCTTTCTTCGTCTCCACTTCCTGAAGAGGGCGGACACGAAATTGCTTGGGATCAACATTAAAGGTGGTGTATATTTCGGACTCCCAATCAGTAGGGGTCGCCTCTTTGCCTTTCCTTTTCTTGCCACGACCAGGATTTGGGGCATCAACAGGACCTTTGCCTCATGCGGCGACCTCCTCCTCAGGATCCTCCTCGAAGGCGTCAACGATCTCCGTTGCCTTCTTGGACGTGCCCGCAGCCATACGGTCTTCCTCCTCGCGGTCATCTTCCTCGGTCTCTGTGCTCGAAGAGCCAAAGAGACCGGTAGTTGACCCCCCTAGAGGGTGGTTCCACCTCAGCTTCATCCTCTGCGCCTTCGTCCACCTCCATTTCATCACCATCATCATCACTACTAAGGTCCACTACATGCACATCAGGGGCCTCGGTCTGAACCCCAGGAAAAACAGTGTTCAAAGGTTCAACGTCTAGGGGAGCACTCAAATCTTCTGCGGCCAGGCACTGGTACTTATTCATTTCGTCAAGATCCATAAGGGCAACTCTCTCCCAATTAGTTATCACTCTGGGGTTGCGAATCGCTCTCCTCACCAGTTCAACGGCGTTCAAAGCCTGATCTCTCTCTCGGGAAAACCTGCACAGAACCCCCATCACAAAATTTCTTAATCTACTGGTATCCCCTAACACCAATATCACCGTTAACAATCAATTTCTTCTTGGCCTCCCACAACCGGGGTGGGACAAAAGGCCCCCATTGATAATTCTCACAAAAATACTAAAAGGACTCCATGGACAGCCTAAGCCACCCAAAGGCCACCTTCCTATAGATATCCCCTGACTGTTTACAAACAACAAAGGTATCAGGAGTGGTTCCATCTCCTAGTTCTAATGGACGGACTAGACCAAACTGACGGGTCGTCATCGAATTCAAAAGAAGCAGAAATAGAGATAGAGAAAGAGTTTAAAATACAAAATTACTTTCGAAAACAGATTCGAAGGAAGAAAACGCTTAGTAAGGATGGCACAAATTTCTCTCTCTCTGAACAATTTGGAGGCTTGAAGATGATAAAAGGGTTTTGAGGGTTGAAGGGTTTTTATTTATAGGCCTACCTATACGGTTCGACCCGTATTAAATAGCCCATAAACCATCCCCCTCGAACCACGAACCGGCGCCAACGTTTGGAAATTCGAAAATTCGTCAGTCGGCATTTATGGCGCCTCTTGGATGTTTGACACGTACCCTCCGTACCTGTCACGCGCCGTCTCTTCACCTGCCAAGGGGCCCACTAGATTAACCGGGAGGCAGAGCAATAAAACTTCTACAAGCTTCCCCACGTGCCCCTCACATGTCTTGGATTTGCACGGGAGGCAGAGCAAAACCAGTTAAAAAATACCAACACTGGTGCCCGCCTCAGGCGCGATCTGACAAAACCGAGCTTAACTAGTAGCTCCTCGCTCAGACCATAAATAATCATTCACTCGGAGATAGGGGCCACTGATGAGCCCGGATCAGCTAGACCGGGCCCAAGCTCGATCTGGTCCAAAGGCCCAATATGATGTGGCATACCCTAGACCGCCAGGGTAAAGACTGCGGACAGATAGACCCTCAGGGTCAAGACCTCGTTCCTCTCATACCATCACAGTCAAGACCGAAGGGATCCAGACCGTCAGCTAGGTGACCGCGGGAGTTATGACCGCCCCATCCGTGCCCGCATCAATTACCATTGACCGTGCCCAAGATGTTAACTACGGTCTCATACCAGACTCCTGGTTATTTCGCCAGACTCCCGGTTATGACCAAAGCTTATTGAGCAAGTTTACTTACTGGCTCTGACAGTACAGTAACCGGCTCACTCCCATCGCATTAAATGCGGCTCAGACAGGCGCCTACTATCGCCATTAATGCACCGCGCCAACTCTCCTAAATACACGGCTCCCGTCCCTTTCAGCGACATCCCCTCTGAGAGTGAATCTTTCTTTCCTGATAGAGCCAATCCGTTGCGGACACGTGTACCTAGTTGAAAATTAAGATGCCCTTTAGGGCTGACCTCATGGCTTATGTCACCGAGCCGGTCTCCATTGCCTATAAATAGAAGACCTTTGTCCCCTTGGACAAAGTAAGTGCAAAATTGACATTGTAAGTCATTGTCTAAACCCTAAACACATACTCACACACTCTAAGACATTTCAAGGTCTTATTCTCAGGTTATTATATTTTTCTTGATAACTTATCCTCAAACCCGAGGATCTGAGTTGGATTAACATCCGACTTTGACCTTAACGGTGCTTTGCTTTGTTGTGTTCTAGGTACACCCAAAATATATCCTGCCAGATATCCTTAAAATGCTCTGATCCCAAAAGCCGAGGCGTCATCAATCACTAACTTAAGGTTATTCAAATAAAAATTTAAAAATTATTATTAATAATATTTAAAATAGTGTATCGGTAAAAAAAAATTATATGGTTAATGGATTTCAACTAGCTTAAACATATTGCCATTGAGATTGAGTTTAATAGGATAATTAAATTAAAGTAAAACTATTAATCAAAATTTCTTTTCATATTAATGCAAAATGTGTGATATTTTTGGATAGAGGGAGTAGTAAATAAGATTATCTTAGAGTTACTATTAAGTATTATTGTCCATTATGTATGTCATCATATTCAATTTCAATAATGTTATTTATTTATTTTTATTTTTATTTTTTGCAAAATACTAAAAATAACATTATTGAAATTGAAGATTATGACATACACCATAATTTTTATTTTTAGTTTTTTGAAGGATCTCCGTAATTCTTGGTAGGTGAAATTGGGACGGGATAAGGGCAAATTTGGAGGGTAGTTGACTTTGTCCGTCTCAAGATTGTTGCTAGACGTGTCCATTTTATAAATTGAATCGGTCAATCGGGAGGTTGAAAATCGATCAAAATCGGGTCAAATCGGTCAAAGGCGGTTAACCGAAATCGGCTAACCGAAATCGATAATTGGCCGATTCGGTTAAGGTTTGAAATTTTGAAAAATCGGTCAACCGCCGGTTAACCGCCGATTTTTGACTTGCTCGGCCGAGTCATATGAGTTGCTCGGCCGAGCATAACCTTACAGTGTGTTAATTTCCAATAATGGTCATGCTCGGCCGAGTCATATGAGTTGCTCGGCCGAGCATAACGCCATAACTCATTTCAACGGCTACTTTTTCAAAAACTAGCCGTTATGTTCGTCAGAACTTTAACTTGGACAGTCAAAAATTAAAAAAAAATATTTTTTTGCCTAATTTACTAACTATAAATATCACCTCCCTCCTCCCATTTTATTTCCACATTATTTCTCTCTACTCTTCTCTTCTACTCTCAAATATTCAGATATTCTCTCAACCTCATCCAATTTTCAATTAAATATTGTCCCATTTTCAGTTAGTTTTCTAACGAAATTAGTGCTTTTCTCCATTTTCATCCATTTTTAAGCTCCGTTTTGTTTTCAAACTTCATTTTATCTTACACAAATGACTGAAAATCAAAGAAGAAGCAATTTAGGCAAGTCCGTTGTTGGTTCTTCCTCCCCCAATTTGGATTTTGATCATCAAAATCCAAATATTCAACAAAATGAGGAAGAAGAACAAGTTGAAATTGAAAGTGGTAATGCTAGGAGTGGTAGGGGTAGCCGAGCTAGGGGAGGTGGTCGGGGTCGGGGACATCGACAACCCCTAGAGAAAGAGACTCGCAATCCGATACCTTCGCCATCCATTTCACCAAAAGAAAAATTACTGCCGAGGATGATTATAATTTTCGAGCATGTTGCAACTATTGTAATGCGACTTACGCATTCAAAAGAGGCGGAGGGCATAGGACGCTCAACGGGCATTTGTAATTTTATTTTGATTAATAAAATTTAAGGGTATCGTACCTTTTTTCTTTTATATACTTTCGTTTCTTTTTAAAAAAGTTAAGTTTTCTTTCTTTCAAAATTCATAACTTTTTTTATAAACCTTTTTTCAAAAAATGTATGTAGTAAACTTAAGTCTAAAATAGTCTTCTTTATCCAAAAAAAAATTGAAAAAATTAAAAGTTAACTTTTTTCAAAAAACCGTTAACTTTTATTTCTTAAAAAATTCATAACTTTTTTTATAAACCTTTTTGCAAAAAATGTATGTAGTAAACTTAAGTTCAAAATAGTCTTATCTATCTAAAAAAAATTGAAAAAAAATAAAATTAATATACTACATACAAAGTTAATGAAAACTGTTAAAAAATTAACTGAAAAATGATATGCTCGACCGAGCACTACTATATGACTCGGCCGAGCAACCCTCAACCCCTAAACCCTAAAAGGGTTGCTCGGCCGAGCAACACCAAAGACTCGGCCGAGCAACCCTCAAACCCTAAACCCGAAAAGGGTTGCTCGGCCGAGCAACATCAAGGACTCGGCCGAGCAGATCCAAACCGTCAAACCGGAGGTTAACCGGATAACCGTTAAAACCGTAAACCGCCTAAACCGTAACCGTTTAGCCAGGTTAAGGCGGTCTTGCTCCGGTTGAGAATTTGGAGGTTTTCAACCGCCGATTTTTAACCGGCTAACCGGCGGTTTCTTCAACCGGCCACGTCTAATTGTTGCCGTTTTCAAATCAGCAACACTGGCGGCAAAAATGGAGATACTGTTTCAGAGCAGCTTTTTATAGCCGTGGTATTGATACACATATTAGACCACTAGTAAAAGCCCGTGTCCGAGGACACTTTTTTTTTTTTTTAAACTTAAAAAAAAATTATTTTTTTTAAAGGGCAAAATGGGAAAGGGACAACTTAGTGAGGGCAAAATGGAAAATTTGGCATTTGGTACTATTCATTCAACTGTTCACCCAAGGGGTGATTTATACTATAGATTTACAATAGTTTCAAGTTTCAACTATCCTATTTTTTCAACACCCTTTAAAACACGACACATAATCTTCTCTTTCTTTCACCTAATTATTCAATACCCTATTCAATTTTTAACCCCTACAATGGTTTCAACACACTTATTTTTTCAACACCCTTATTTTTTCAACACCCTTCCAACTCATCATCCTATACCCCATCACTTTTATTTTATTTTATATTCTTTATTTTTATAATTAGTAAAATAATAATAATTATTATTAATTAAAATAATAATAATAATTATTATCATTTATAATTAAAAAAATACTTCATACTTATTTTATTTTATTTTATTTTTTATTCCTTATTTTTCAATATAATTTAAAAATTTATATTGAAAAAAAAGTGTTTTTTTTTCTGTGTCCAAATCAAATGAAACAAGACTCTATTTATAGAGAAATTTTTTTATGAATTTTGGTGTAAAATTTTTTTTTTTTTTATATAAGATAATTGCCTTTTAAAATTTTGGATGAAATTTGAAAAAAAAAAAAAAACTGACCAATCATAAAGCAACAAGTGTCATCTCAGGAAAAAAAGAAAAAAAAAAAGGAAACCTTCAGCTGATTAACGCGCCACTTTCGGAGGTGGGATACACGCGCCTTGTCCAGCCCAATGGGAGCGCGACACGTGGCTAAATGGGGCCCAAAGTTTTTTTCAATACTTGTTGAATTTTTTCAACAAAAAACAAATTTTCCAACTGTTGAATAATTTTTCAACTGGCCATTGTAGGGTTCTCAACTGTTGAATTTTTTTTTCAACAGGCCCATTGCACTTGGTCTTAGACAAAAAGTCACGTTTCAATCCTCTCCGTTTTGGAAGGAAATGAAGGAACTAGGGGGTGAACGAATCGAATCGAATATCATCGTCAAGAAACCCCAAATCCACTCACCCATTTCAGCCACCACACATTTTGTAACATCAAGAAACCCCAAATTCACTCACTTATTTAGCTTTCAATCAAACCCATCTTCAAGAAACCCCAAATCCAATTACCCATTTCGATTTTGACCAAACCCATCCTCAAGAAACCCCAAATCCACTCACCCATTTCACTTTTGACCAAACCCATCGTCAAGAAATACCAGAGATTTACGGGCAAATCCAAGGAGGGAGAAGGAGCGAGCGCCGTGACCGCCGTGGCCCACTTCTTCTTCGTGCGGCGTCTTCTCCCGTTCTTGCCAAATTATGGGCGAATCCAAGGAGGGGAGTGAGTTGTGTAATTGCAGATTTGCAGGTGGCTATGGCGAAAGGGAGGAGGTAAGGAGTCGCCTGATGAAAGAGAGAGATGAGGAACACAACAGAGATGGCGTCAGAGAAGAAAATCGTAAAGGAAGGGAGAAAGCTAGGGTTTGGAGATCTGATTTTTAGAGAGGGGGACAGTGTGTGTGTGTGTGTTTTAGTGAGAGAAGGGGATGAGATAATTTGGACTGGAGTAGGAGAATTTCCATTTAATTTTACTTTGCATATAATATTAAATATGTATATATATATATATATATATATATATATATATATATATATATATATATATATATATATATATATATATATATATATATATATATATATATATATATATATATATATATTATTCGAATAATATTCACGAATACTCAAATGGAATACTCATTCCCACTTCACTTGGCACCAAGTGAAGTGGCGCACTGAACTAAGAAAAAATAAGAGTGAAAAAAAGTGTAAGAAAATGTTGTGAGTATAAAGAATTAAATAGGAGAGAGAATGAGTGGGAGGAATAGTTAGGAGAGAGAATGTTGTGAGTGTAAAAGTGAAGTAGGAGAGAGAATGAGTGGAGGGAATAGTGAATATTCTTTTCCATTTTGGGCAGTGCCAAGTGAAGTGGGACATCCCAAAATGGAAATTAGTGCCAAGTGAAGTGGGACGGAGGGAGTATTGTGCCATATTATTCGTATTCGAATACTTATCGAATCAAAATAAAAATTCGTATTCGAATTCGAATATTTCGAATACGAATACCGAATACTCGAATCGAATACCGAATTAAATAAAAAAAGTTTGATTCGTTTACAACAACCTTTTTAGAAAGAAAAAACCCGGCCTAAGATAAGTTGCATAATTGCACATTTCGAAAATTTGACTTTCATTTATATATGGCTTTAATCATTATTCATCAAGTTCCTCTAAAATAAATAAAATAGGACCTAGAAAATGAGTTCAACTTCATATAGTAAAAGAGTTGGTTTTGGGAGAAACTAGTTTCTCCCAAATATTATAAAAAATCCTGTTTTATTTTAAAAATCGGTTCAATGATCGATTCAAAAAGTCGGGTTAGTTTGATTTAAAATTCATGTACCGATTTTTTTAAGTTAAAAACAAGACTTTTTACCCAAAATTTTCTGATAGTAAAATACATTTCCTATAGTATTATATTATTATTGCTTAACCAACAACTTTACAACACTAATTATACAATTAATTAATAACAATAATCCTTTTCTTCCCTAAACTCCTCCGTTTTCTCAATTCCTAAACCTTAAAATCATTAATATTTTCAATAATTCCAAATACAATCAAGATCAACTGGCCCAGCTTGACAATCTTGTTCTTCATAACACTCAAATCCATGATTAGTTAAACCAGAAGAAATACCTGTATCAGGTGAAAACTCTGCTTTTATTTTGCTCTGATCAATCAAAAGCCGAAAGATAGACTGATCCTGCATCCAAACTGGTTCTTCCAACTGTGAATTCTCGGATTGAGTAGAGAAGAATGAGTCTTGAACACAAGGATTACCGAAATTGAGCTTCGGAAAGGAACTATTGAAGCTCTCAACTACATCTTCATGGGGCTTTTGATCTTCCATTGAATTGGAGAAGCAGGTCACATGAGATGTTTCACCATTATTGAAGTTTGATATATCCATTAATGGAGGTAAATTTGAAGCCCCAAATTCTTCTCCATAATTGTCACATTTCGTCAAACAGGAAATATGAATCTTTTTTCCACCTGGAGTCTTGTGAAAAATCCGAGAAATTACCCATTCACTCTGGAATAATATCAAGAAACAGAGTAAGATAACTAAAACAGAGTAAAAGCAGAGTAGTTTTAGATTATTATTATTATTATTATTAATTTTTTTTTTAGCTTCAAACCTTTGCGGTTTTGGGGAGATTATTGATGGAGAATTTTCCGCCCAGTCTGTATTCATGCATGACCCAATTGGTTTTCTCGCCTTTCGGAGCTCTTCCCCGGTAGAAAACAAGTGTTTTCTTCATTCCAATAAGCGTTTTTGCCTTGAAAATCTCCTTATCTTTCCCTGTAGCCTTCCAATATCCAGCTTCAGTTGCTCTGTTTGTCCTCGTACCAGTTGGGTATTTCCTATCTCTCACACAGAAAAAGTACCATTCTTTCTCACCTATTTTCGCCCTCCCTGAAATTTCCAAGAAAAAGGAAAAACGTCAGACACCAAATTCAAACTAAATTTAAGCTAAATTTTGCATAAACAAACCAGATGAAAACTAACATGGAAGCTCCCAGGGTTCAACTTTGTTCAAATCAACTTCTGCAACAGCTAAAGCACGGAAATCGCTATCGAAAACTTTAGATGACAAGTAGTGGGAAATAAGTTCTTCATCAGTGGGATGAAATCGAAAGCCGGGTGGCAATTCGAGCAGCTCCTCCTCCTTCTCCCCCATGCCAAAACCAGTCAAGTTTTCCATTTGCTTTCTTCTCTAAACAAAGTCCCAAAATTGATTGGTTAAAAAAAAAAAGAGTTGGGCTGGAGATTATATAAAGGAATCAGGTAGAAGTGGGGGTTCTTGAAAAGATCAAAAATAGCTTAAATTGAGGAAAACACAAGTTTCAAAACTGGAGTTATATATAATTTGTCAAAACTTTGAAACGGGAGTAAGCAAAAGTGAAATCAAGAAAAGATGGAGAAAACAAGGGGAGGTGTTCATATGAGAACAGGGTTGAGTTGAATATGAAAAGGAATGGATTTTGTAACAGAAAGATTGGGAACACAAGTCCATAAATAGGGACAAGGGGGAGGGGAAAGAAACGTGGTTTGTAAGGCAGCTACTTGGCCTGGGTAGTTTCTCTTTCTCGGCTTTGTTTCCGTTCCTTCTCTTCTACCTTTTACGGATTTATTTGGGGCTGTTGAAACGGGAACGCATAATACTCAAACCTGCGAGCAGCAACCATCCATTGTTAAAGGATCAGATCTAATCCATTATTGCAGAGTGTAATCGGATTGTATCAGCAGTATATCCTATCTTTCTGATGTAGGAAGGATATTTGACGAAGTCAAATATATTAATTATTTTTGTATTTTAATTAATATCTTAGGATTTAATTTGTTTTAGTTTATATTTTATTTCTTATTTTCGTCATTAAATTTAATAGGTTGATTAGAGATGATTTTAGAGTAGATTTTGAGGATATTTACTAGTTTTTGAGTCCTATTTAGTTACAATATATGTTAGGAGTAATTCTAGAAGGTTTAGGATTGTTTTTCAAGTTTTATGGGCACTATAAAATAGGCCTAGTGGTGTAATCCGAAAATTAGCTTTTGATTAATCAATTTTGAAGAGTTTTTCTCTCTTAATTCCTGGTGGATTCCAGATTATCGCTGATGGATTTCAGTTCTTGTGTTTGAGGATTCTTCGCTTGAAGAGTTCTTGTGATTAGTGCGCTAATCACGAAATTTATCGTGCTTCCGTGCTGCGTCAGTTGGTATCAGAGCAGGCTTAACCTGTCTTTCATCACTGATTCGTTATGGGGGATCAAGTAACAAGAGCAGAATGCGAGGGACTAGCCACCGCTATTGCTGCGTTGACAACACAGATTGCAACCTTGGTGACTGCTCAACATTATGCTATTCTTGAAGACATCAATGTTCGTCTAACACATGCTCGACAACAAGAAGAATATTTCTTTGCAATTGAGGCAAAGTTTGCAGAGAAGGGCTACAATCATAATCAACAGCTGCAGATATCCAATGCAGAGGAAAATCGGATTGCTAGGGATAAATATTGGGCAAAATCTGATTTGTATTATTCTAAAGCATGTTTTTATTCCAGGCGAATTCGACGATTGGAGGCAAAAAAATCTGCTGCAATTAGGCGTATAGAGGAAGCCAAATCTGCCTCAGATCCAAACACTTTGAACGAAGATTTCAAGGGAGAGGAGGTTCTTTGTGCAGTCAAGGAAGAACATGTTGAAGAGAAGAATTTGGAAATTAAGGAGGAAGATTTATGTGCAAAAGACGAAGTCACTCAGGTATGTGGTGAAATTATATCTGCAAATTTTATGGTTCATGATCATGCCCTAGTTGAGCCCATGAATGAAGATGTGGGAGGTATTACTTGGTCTGCACCATCAATTTTTGATAATGTTGTGGGTGTTATTGATGGGACGAAAGAATTTAAATACGATGATTTTTTTATTGTTGATCATGGGGAGGTTGGGAAGGAAGATCAACATAAGGAGGATGGGGTGGATGGAATAATTTTATATCCGGAAGTGATCATCTTACGTCAATGTGTGCTTAAAAAGAAGATTTATTCGAAATATATTTTTAAGTGGGACGGCACTTTCCAAACATCGGATGAGAACTCGAGGACGAGTTCTTTTGAAGAAGGGGTGAATGATGTAGGAAGGATATTTGACGAAGTCAAATATATTAATTATTTTTGTATTTTAATTAATATCTTAGGATTTAATTTGTTTTAGTTTATATTTTATTTCTTATTTTCGTCATTAAATTTAATAGGTTGATTAGAGATGATTTTAGAGTAGATTTTGAGGAGATTTACTAGTTTTTTGAGTCCTATTTAGTTACAATATATGTTAGGAGTAATTCTAGAAGGTTTAGGATTGTTTTTCAAGTTTTATGGGCACTATAAAATAGGCCTAGTGGTGTAATCCGAAAATTAGTTTTTGATCAATTAAATTTGAAGAGTTTTTCTCTTTATTTTTCTGGTGGATTCCAGTAAGTCTCTGATGGATTCCAGTATTGTGTTTGAGGATTCTTCGCTTGAAGAATTCTTGTGTTTAGTGCGCTAAACACGAATCTATCGCGCTTCCGTGCTGCGTCACTTTCCCGGCCTCATATCTTATAAAAAGTAAAAATTTATTTTGACGTGAAGATAGCACATTAATTTACATTATGACCGGTGCACGATAGTTATTTATCTGCATTCATTTTAAACTCAAATTACAGTACAAACTAGGGCTGAGAAAAAAAATCGACGGATCGGATCGGACCGATAGAACCGGATCAGATCAATGAAAACCGGACTAATCCAATAGAATTGGTTTGATTCTGGTCCCAAATTTATATGGAACCGATTATTTGGGTTGGTCCTGGTTTTTGAAAAAATATATATGGTCCTGGACCGAATTCGGACCGGACCGATTATGTATATTATATATATATATATATATATATATATATATACTCCCTCCGTCCAATGATAATATATAAACTTTCCTTTTTGGGCGTCCCACAATAATATATAACTTTCCTAAAATGGAAAGGAATCTTTACTATTCTCTCCACTCATTCTCTCTCCTACATTATTTTAATACTCACATCACCATTATAATTTACTATTCTCTCCACTCATTCTCTCTCCTATTTTATTTTCACACTCACAACACTTTCAATATAATAATTCCTCCTTAATTCCCGTGAAAAACTCAAAAGTCTATAAATATATGGGACGGAGGGAGTATATATTTATTCATAATTTCTAATTTCCAAAATAAAAATAAAAATATTTGCTGTGTTTTCAGGCTGTCCAGCGCACCGCACATTACAATTTACAAGATATAAGTATATTTACAAAAATCCTATACCTAATTACCTCTATCACTTTCATTCCGCCGTTCTATCCCTCTCTCTCTCTCTCTCTCTCTCTCTCTCTCTCTCTCTCTCTCTCTCTCTCTCTCTCTCTCTCTCTCTCTCTCTCTCTCTCTCTCTCTCTCTCTCTCTCTCTCTCTCTCTCTCCTTTTCTCTCGTCTCTTTCATCTTGAGATGAAATCCTAGAAATCAATCTCTACCGAGTCATACGCTCGTACCTACCGACGACAGTAATCGATCTCGTCTCTTGCAGCTGTAACGGAAGTAATCGATCTCTACCGAGTCGTACCGACGGCACCACCATCGATCTGTTATTTTGCCTCATAAAAGGTAATGATTTAATTACAATTTTGATTGATGGTTGAGTTGTTCGTACTACTGGTGTTGTTGAAATCCAGTTCAGGTGTGCAAATATATATAGTTTTAAATGACTAGTCTATACATTTTGAAATCCAGTTCAGATTGCCATGACTTCAGTTTTGAGAACTGTTTCTAAATGCTGGTTATTTAATAGTCTGCAGCTTTGATTGCATATACTTCTGGACACAATTTTTGTTTTGATTGCACCCCTATATATTTGCACATACTTCTGGACACAATTTTTGTTTTGATTGCACAACTATTAAATATATTTCTGGACACAATTTTTGTTTTGATTGCATATACTTCACAGCTTTGATTGCATATACTTCTGGACACAATTTTAAATGACCAGAAGTTTCTAAATGATATAGCTGTGAAGTATCATCACAGCTATATCATTTTTGTTGCTTTGATTGCATATACTTCAGGTGTGCAAATATATATAGTTTTAAATGACTAGTCTATACATTATGAATTTTACCAGAACACAATTGATTGCATATACTTCTGGACCTAAGTATCATCACAGCTATATCATTTTTGTTGCTTGATGAACATTCCTCCCACACACTGTATTTAATAGTCTGCAACTTTGACTACCATTTATAGTGCCACTTTAGTTATACCTGTAGCTTTGAGTACCCAGTTATAGTGTCTTCTGTATGTGGCCAGAATGCCTTCTGTATGTTGCAATATTTTTTCTAATTCTTGTGAAGTCATATAATAGGATTGTTTTTTATGATTACAGCAAATTCAAAACCCAACTGCAATTATGATTGCAAGAACAACTGTTGCTCAAGATGATGCTACTGGAGACTGTTGCTCAAGATGATGCTACTGGAGACGGAACAACATCAACTGTCATGTTTTAGTAAATTAGTAAATTAGTGCACTTGCATCTCTTTGATTTCATGTAATGTAATCGTACTATATTTTTTATTTGAACTTTGTTCCTCTATTTCAGTTAAGTTGTTGTATGTCGGAATATTTTTATTTGAACTTTGTTTATGTAATCGTCTTATCGTCCTATATTTTGATTTCGCGAAAAAAATAGTTGTTTAGAAAAATATACTCCCTCCGTCCCACCCGAATTTGGACAAATTTCCTTTTTGGGCGTCCCATCCGAATTTGGACAACCCAAAAAGGAAAGTATATAATAATAAAAAAATGGGCATACCCCACTCACTCATTAACTCCACTCATTCTCCACCATACAATTTATTCAACCAACCACTATTAACTCCACTCATTCTCTCTCTTCATTTTCTACCACACATTTTTATTATCTTATTATTATTTCTTAATCTCCGTGTAAAGTAACTTTGTCCAAATTCGGGTGGGACGGAGGGAGTATAGTAGAGTAACTTGTGGAATCGATGGAACCGGACATGGACCGAACCATTGGAACCAGACCAATGTGACTGGTCCTGTAATGTAATGGTCTGGTCCTAGTCCTGAATTTAAGCAGAACCGAACAATTGGTTCGATCCTATTTTTTTGAAATTTTGATAAAATCCGGACCAATCCGGACCTTGAACACCCCTAGTACAAACTCTATAAATTAAGACAGTTGAAATTATCAAAATTTATCAATTAAATGAGTTATTAATTAACTAATAAATTAATAAATAGTATTCATTTATATATTATTATTTATTAACCTATACATAAATTTATTATCATATAATTACAATAATTTCTAAATATAATATAAACCTTTTCAAATCACCCTTCAATCTTTCATTTTGTTTTAACATTAAATGTATACTCCCTCCGTCCCATAGAAATACGCACAATTTGACATTTTATGAAGTTTGATCATACAACTACGAGAAATTGATATATTATAATTAAATTTTAAAAATTTTAATTATTAGTGTTGTTAGTAATAAATCAATTACAACTTTTAAAATTTCATTAAAATATTTTAATTTCTCGTTATTATAATTATTTTATGGTCAAATTTCATAAAAAGTCAAACTGTACATATTTCTATGAAACGGAAAGAGTATCTATTAAATACCCAATTTATAAAGCCCTTCAATCTCCACTTTATTAATTTTAACAGAAAAAAAAAAAAAAACAGAGACAATCGAATCATTTGTCAAAAAATATTTTTAAATCATTAATGTATTGAATAGGTATATAATCCATAAGTCCCACACGATTTAAAATAATTTGCTGGGCGTCCCATTCGACTTGTAACATTCTAAAATGACAAGTTTATATTATTTTTATATTTAATAACACTCACTTGTTATACTCTAAACAACAATTATCTTACTATTTTTTCTACTCATTCTCTCTCTTATTTTACTTTTTATAATCACAATATATCTCCTACACTCCTCTTATTATAATCGGGAGAGAAAATCATAAGTTGAATGGGAAGGATGGAGTATTGAACTATTAATTTATATTTATGGTGTCTATATTGGTAATCAAAAATATATTATTTATAATTTAAGAGAATTATTAACTTAATAAGTTGTTATCTACTCGTTACCGGCTAAACATATTATTTATAATGAATTTATTAAATAATCTAATTTATTAATGGAATATTTACTGTAGTAATGAATCTATAACTATATAAAAGCTGAAGTGCAAAGCACTTCCGCACACCCACTTTTTTCTCGCTCAAACTAGCACCTAAACCGAAAAAAGATCAAGTTCATTCTCCCCTATGTCAGTTACCAAGTACACCCCTCTCATATAACAAACATTATCCCCAAATTACCCTCGTCACATATATCGCGTATAAAATAAGCTAAATAAGCTGTCTGTTTATATTCCAATATTTTTCTCGTTCTCTCTCTCCTCCCTCTCCAACGTCACTTCCCCAAACAACCCCACCCTCTGTACAAACGCTGTTTCCCCTCTCTATTCTTCCATGGTCGCTGCCACTCCCTCTCACTCCTCTCTCCCTTCTTTCACGACTGTTGTCGCTGCCACTCCAATTTCTTATAGCAAAAACTTGATTTGGGAAAAAATAAATAAATAGAAGCAAAGAATTTGAAGATCGTGGAATTTCTCCCGACCCCAACCTTCTTCTTCGTCTTCCTTTGAATGAACGCTCACCGAAAAATGATATAAAATACTTTTTTGGAGTCGCCACGCCGTTTTTAAGGAAACATTGAAAACCTTTTGAAATGAGAAAATGGGTCCGGGGGTCAAGTTACGATGTGGGAAGAGAATAGAGAGCTCATCCACATCGCCTCTTTCGAGACTTTCAATCAAACAAGGACAATAATAATCATTCTAAGTGTGTGCAAATCGTGTCAACAAACAAGCATATGAACTTTGGATTTTATTAATGATAATGAAAACAAGATACAACATGTGAACCATTAAAAAGGGGTCACACCCTTACAATTGATAAACTTGAATTACAAGGAAAGGTTGAGACAATCTGTCTAGGGACTTTGGATGTCGTACGACACAGGACTACCTAAGGAGAGGGATGTCGTACGACGCAGGATATCATGGTCAGATTGCCTCTTACAAAGGGGGTGGATAAGCCACCACAGCTACTCTAACACTAAAACAAGGTCACTTTAACTATGGAGAAGCACTGTTTAGGGTCTGGGATCAATTTGCGGTTGATTGGAGTTAATGAAGTCAAGATTGACTTCCTGTGATACGGATGCCATATGACACAGGACGCCCAAGGCAGTCTATGTCATAAGACAGAGGCCGCCTCCATCAGTAGGTTGCACCCAAATGATCTCAGACTTCCCAAACAATGATAATTGAACTAAAAACTACTTAAACATATCTTGAAACTACAAAGGGAGTCAATCTGGGTCAACTGAAGTCACTGAAGCCAAACCAGCTTTCTGGGATCTCTATGTCGTATGACACAGGACACCTTAAGGTTGTCCTGTGTCAGATGACATACGCATCCTCTGTCAGTGAGCTTCATCAGATTGATCCCTTACTGCTCAGAACATGAAACTAGGCTATACCACTAACTGAAAACAGTAGAATAACAGTAATACGTGAGTATTATGGGAGGATCACATGGCTTTAATGGCCAAATGTTAATGATCACATGTTTTGGACCATGATCATGGGGCCATCACCTCCTAACTCAAACAAAAGTGATCAAGATTCCAACTTTAATGCAACTAATAACACTAAATGTCCAGATCTGAGGTGAGGAGATGTGAATATTGATGATTCACATCTCCACCACCTTTATCATGTAAAATCCCAAATAAATTACATAATATGAAGTAATATAAGCATGCAAGGCAAATGAACAAGTAAGCAAGATATAAACAGAGATAAGAGGAGTTTATGGTCTACCTATTGTAGTCCACAAGGCAAAGAGACCAATAGTATGGTGTTTGCCCCTTCAAAACACCAACAAAGAATGACCACCTTTGGACTTGGCTTGGATGTGTGTGTGTGTGTGTGAGGAGGGAGGTAAGTGTGTGTTTCTCTCTTTTCTCTCCAATTTGACAGAGTAACTTTACTTCCAAAATCCCCCCCCAAATGATCAGCAAAGCCTTATATTTATAAGCTGCTGAAGGAGACTTCCCATGTCGTACGACATGGGGATTTAACCGCCTAAGGGTCTTCCTGTGTCAGACGACACCGGTCAATCTCAGGATAGAGTGGGCCGAAGGGAGGCAGGCCCAAGAACAAAAGAATAAATAAATAAGGAAGGCCCAAAATTAAATGTATTTAAATAAATAAGCCCAAAACTAAATGCAACTCAATGAAAGCATACCCAAAAACACGATTTCGGGTCGGGGTACTCACAGAGCCCCTCGGCGACGTCGCTTCCACAGGAAGTGGGGTCGTCGACAAAAATGAGAATCCCGAGCCGGACAAAGACTGGCGGGAAAAAGAGATGACCAAGATGGCCGAGCGGCTGGACCCTTATAAAAAGGATTCCTACGTATCCCATGAGGGAATCAAGCCAAATCGTAGTTCATCCATATTTGTGTCCGGGGAAAAGCGACCATAATGGTCAAGCGGCTGGACCCTTATGAAAAAGATTCCTACGTATCCCATGAGGGAATCAAGCCGAATCGTAGTTCATCCAAGAGGTGGCGATAACAAGAGGCCACGGGCGTTTGTACCCAAGAGTGAGATGGTGGGCGTTCGTATACCCAAAGAGTGACTGTTTAGGGGAGTCACCCCAAAGATTGACAAGGATGGGCGTTTGTACCCGAGGTTGACTGTTTTTAGGGGAGTCACCCGAAGATAAAGATAACAAGGGCGTTTGTACCCGAAAGAAGTATAACCATAAAAAGAAAGACAATCATAGCAAGAAAGATAATCATAATGCGGGCGTTTGTACCCGGAAGAAACATAATCATAAAAGCATATCATGAAAGATAATCATAACACAGGCGTTTGTACCCGAAAGAAACATAATCATAAAACATAACATGAAAGATAATCATAACATGGGCGTTTGTACCCGAAAGAAGCATAATCCTAAAAGCATAACATGAAAGATAATCATAACATGGGCGTTTGTACCCGAAATAAGCATAATCATAAAGCATAACATGAAAGATAATCATAACATGGGCGTTTGTACCCAAAAGAAGCATAATCATAAAGCATAACATGAAAGATAATCATAACATGGGTGTTTGTACCCGAAAGAAGCATAATCATAAAGCATAACATGAAAGATAATCATAACATGGGTGTTTGTACCCGAAAGAAGCATAATCATAAAGCATAACATGAAAGATAATCATAACATGGCGTTTGTACCCGAAAGAAGCATAATCATAAAGCATAACATGAAAGATAATCATAACATGGGCGTTTGTACCCGAAAGAAGCATAATCATAAAGCATTACATGAAAGATAATCATAACATGGGCGTTTGTACCTGAAAGAAGCATAATCATAAAGCATAACATGAAAGATAATCATAACATGGGCGTTTGTACCCGAAAGAAGCATAATCATAAAGCATAACATGAAAGATAATCATAACATGAAAGAGAATCATAACATGAAATAAAATCATAACATGAAAGAGAATCATAACATGGGCGTTTGTACCCGAAAGATAAATAACTATAACAGGAAAGGAAAGCATAACATGAAAGATAAGCATAACATGAAAGAGAATCATAACATGGGAGTTTGTACCCGAAAGATAAATAACTATAGCAGGAAAGGAAAGCATAACATGAAAGATAACACGGGACTTTTGGAGGAGTCGCGAAGATAGGTCTTCGATGGACCTTAAGAAATTTGTGGAGACCAACGAGTGATTTTGTAAGCAAGGTGCCGAGGAAAATGGCAATTTGAAAGTTAATTTTAATAAGGATGCCTTATGATTAATTATGCCCCTAACTAACTTAAAGAGTTTGCCTCATGCTGATCTTGATGACAAAGGATGCCTTCTTGCTAGATATGACCCTGTTGAAGCCCCGGCCTTTGTTGTAGCCCTGATTCTTGATGAAGAGAGCCCCAATATTTGATAAATCAAAGTGCTACGACATCGTCTCTAATCTTGGAATCGTTCAGTCGACTCAAAAGGTAAAAGAAAATAATTGTACTAGGATGCCGCAGGGGCATAACGGTAAGAGAAAACTTTTGTGTTTTGATTCTTGGATGACCAAAGAGAGATATATGCATGAGTGAGAGTAATCCCCTGCTTGACAGAAAGTAAGTGTTTGGCTCTTTTTAGATTGTAGAAAAGAAGACTTGTCGAGACATTCGAAGATTGATTTTATTCACAGTTATCACTTGATTGCTTGAGAAAAGACCTCACTGATTGATTTGTCAAATTTTGATTATTAAACACGTAGTCTCGAGATGCTAAATGCTTGTGATATGAAGTTGTAATAATAGATAGAAAGCCGGTTAATGGTGGAATGACTGTGTATATGATGATGATGTATGGGTCAAACCCTCTCCCATGAATGATGGATGATATGGCGCAGCTAGGCAAGTCGAGGTGTACCCTGAGAGTACAGATGGCAGCAGGTTGATTGTTGCTGATAAGGACAAGGTGTATCGCGCGCCTGAGACGGCAAGCAGCAGAGAAAGTGCAGAGAATGATCCCGGCTTTAAAGAGATGACTAGGCGAAGCCCCAGTTGATAATGCAAAGCAAACCCGGAGGGAATCTGGTAAGGAGAGCTTAAGAGGATAGCATAGCAAAGCCCCAGCTTGAAGAGATCCAATGCAGTCCCATTACAGGCAGAATCATCATGCGGCCAAGGAGGCACCTATCTTTTCAGACCTTAGTCAATCAGTCATAGACTCGGAAATATATACGTCCAGGGGCACATCTTTCGAAAAGTGGGAAATGAATCCCGAATTTGTGTAACACACTCTCGCTTTTGGGTTTGACTCTTTTGGGAGAGTATAAGCATCACAAGGTGTGGAAAAGTGTATGGAAGCCCCTGCTGACAGAAGGACAGTGTTTGGCTCTATTTTCCTATAATGTAGAAAGAGAAGACTTGTCGAGACACTTGAAAACTTGTCTTATTCGTGATGATCACAAGGCTGCTTAAAACCATTTATTGATGTTCGGGTTATTCAAACACTAAATCTGATATGAACAAATATTTTGATTAATCACAAGGAGAAAACCATTTGATATCGAGATCAAATTTGGAAAGACGGAACGAAGGATCTGTGTATAGAGACGACCCTTGAGGAGACTGGATTTTCTAAGATTTGTTTACGATTTCGACCGAACCAGTTATGGTTTCCTACGTTCCCCTCCTTGGGAGGAGCTCAGGTCGCCGTAGTTCGGGATTATCCCGAATAAAGAGAGAATGGAATATGGAATTTCGAGATTTTGAGGACTTTTGAGGATTTTGAGGATTTATCAGAGAATTGGAGATTTGAAGAATATGTCTCCTCTGAGTGTCAATGAAAGACACGGATGCGAAGCCCCAGTGGAACATTCACGGGAAGTGTTTGCTGAAGAGAAATGAAATATGCTCACATGAAGTGCCAAATGAATGGATTGAATTTGCACAATCTTAGATCGATGATTTTGAACCGAGACGGATTAGATTCCAATTTAAGCAAGCAATGAAGCATTAATTTGATTTAGATCTCGAGGATATTTGAATGAAACTGCTATCCGGTAGGGACTGTAGCTGGATTTTCGGGCTTCGATCGGCCATCGGGTGATTTGGAAAATTGATTGCATCGTGACCTCTTGAGATGAGAGGTCGGCTAGGCTTTTTACTGACTGAACCTCTAAAGATGAGAGGTTGTCTTGCAGGGATGTGTTTGGGAAATCTACGGCGGGGAAGATTGATTGCCTCTAAGAATAAGAGGTCAAATTTTGACTTTGGCCAAAGGCAAGAGTAATGGTAATGGGAATATCCTCTAAAAGCGAGAGGATGGTTTGGGATTATTTGGTGGATTGCTAACGAGACAAGATCCAAACTATCGAGAACTTTTATGAACTTTCGAGGATTTGGGCTCTTTTTTGAACATTGGAGAGCTTCTTGAGAAGTCAAAGACTTTTGCTGAATTGTGAGGATAAAAATCCTTCTTTTGATAATTGGAAAGGCCTCTTGAGAAGTTGAGGATTATATCTGAGATTGTGAGGATTTAAAATCCTTCTTTTGAGAATTTGGAAGGATTCCTGAGGAGCTGAGGATTATATCTGTCCTTCCTTCATGACTTGAGTATTTTGTGGATCGCCGACTCTCGAAGCTAACTTTTTGGCCTCACTTGGACTTTTCTTAGCACGGAGCAAAGATGATGGCTAAACAGGGTTTCAAACATGCCGATCTTGAAATGAAAGGGTGTATTATTTGGTGAGGGTGAGGTAATGGCTTTCCTATGGGTGAATGGCTACAACTGCAATCCCTACCGGATGATCTAAACGAGATTAAGTCTTCATTGCTTGCTTAAGATTACTTGAGGAAGATTCATGCAAATTCTTGATCAACGAAATGATGAGGATGATGAAAGAGATGTGAGCATATGAGATGCAAGATGGGGAGTTGATAAGCCCCTATTTGAGAAGGATATCAATTGATTTTCTCACTCCAATCAATTTAAATATGAGTCATTTCAAAGCATTAGTGTGAATGTGTGCCCCAAAATTTTTGTTTATTGGAATTCACGCGAGTTTGAAGACATCCGAGTTATTTGAAAAATGGAGTCGCCACGCCATTTTGATTACCTCAAAACTTTGAAAAAAAGGTTTTATGGGTTCGGAGGTTAAGTTACCCCTTGGGAAGAACGTTTGGCGTTCACCCAAAGTGCCTTGCCGGAGCAAGTCTCCCTAGATTTCATTAATCGTGTTTGCTTGCGTGCTTTCTTTGTGTGCATGTGTTTAAAGATAAAAGGGGGGAAATGTCCCAAGTTATCTTCCGGACGTACAAACCATTTGTTGGTTGTCGCTCGGGATTCCTTGGAATTTATGTATTTGGGATTATGATCCCGTCCTCATCTTATGACTTATGATCATCGCATTTTAAACCTCGGGACCCTCGGGACTTGCGTGATCGAGAGAATGACTCTCTTTTGGGTCAAAGATGAGGTTCTTTAGGAAGGAATGTCCTTAGCCCATCAATCCTACGCTTTAAGACGGTCGAGCTCGTATAGAGGCTTCGTACTCATTCTTAAGCGATAATTGGAGATATAGGGTTCAAGGTTATCCTTTTCCTAAAGAAATCATGAACCTTTAATGGAAGGAACGATGCAAAGATGAGAACTTTTACACCGGTCCGTTCCAAGGTTAGGGGAAAAGGGGAAATGCATGATAAAAATGACTCTTTAATGAAAAGATGACATTTTGGTTATAGCAAATGATGCTTTTTGATTGAAAGAAATGATCTTTATGCAAATGATGCATAAAGATAGCATTTTTATGCAAATGATGCATTAGAAAAGGGGGTTTTGATGCAAAGGATGCATTTTTATTGAAAAAGATTTGATCTTTATATGCAAATGATGCATAAAGATAACATTTTTATTGGAAAATAGGGATTTTAGGTGCAAAGGATGCACCTTTATGAAAAAGACTACATTTTTATGACAAATGAGGTCTTAATGCATGCAAAAAAGGGGAAGGGGATGATCAAGATGTGATCTTTAAGCTACCAAGTCCCAAGCAAGATATATGAATGCAATGAGCAAGTATATCAATTAAAATGCAAGGTTAGGGCGTGCGAGGTTACCAATGACTTCCTTTGCTTCTCGGGATGGAGCTAGGAGGAGAGGTCGATCTTTGGTCTTCAAGGAGGAGGGATGTAGCTTCTTGGCCTTCCTTCTTCTTCTTCTTGAATTCCCAGCAGTTTCTTCGTATTTCAGAGTGTATTGTGTATTTTTCTCATATATTGTGTGTGTTGAAATGGGTAGAGGAGGGCTCTATTTATAGGCAGTCTGGATAAGGCTAATGAAGCCGTGCGGCTGCAGGCCCTTCGCAAATGAGGCCGTGCGGTCTTATCCATAATGACTCAGCATTCTAGAACCATGCAAGGTGGCATTATTCTAGAACCTTCTCCCTAATTAAGAAAAACGTGTTTTCTTAATTAGGAAGGCTCCCTACAGCCCTTATTTTAATTTGGGACTGCTCTGGGACATTTCCGGAACACTAGGAAGGTCCGGGGAATTACCGGGAAATTTACCGAAATGTCGGGAAAATTAACCGGAAGGCATGAGCCAGATTTGGGTACTTACAGAAGCCCCTCGGCAACGTCACTTGCAAGGCGAGTGGGGTTGTCGATAGAAAAGGATCCGATCTGGCGAATGCCGAGACGGATTGGGAGACCAAGGTGGTCGAGTGGCTGAACCTTTTGGAAGGCTACCTACGTATCCCGGAGGAATCAAGCCAGTCGTAGTTCGGGATTAGGATCCGGGGAAGGAAGAAGAGAAACTGGTCTCTTGCCGGGAAAAAGAAGAGAAAATGACCTAGGAGGTCAAGCAATTGATCCTACTGGGGACATGCTAGGAGTGACCCAGGTGGTCGAATATTTGAACTTTTATGAGGGCGCTTTATCACCGAGGAGTGACAAAGAAACAGGGTGACCAAAGTGGTCGAATGGCTGGACCTTTTATAAAAGGCTACCTACGTATCCCGGAGGAATCAAGCCTTGATCGTAGTTCAAGCATCACTAGATAGTTAGGAACGATGTCTAGGATCCTTGAGATTTTGACAATTCGGAGGCTGTCACCTGATGAAGCTAGAGCTTATGGCGCTATCTCTTTATGACGGAGATAGAGGTAACTTAAGTTGGGAAACTTGAGCGTACGTCACTATTCGCGGATAGTGGTATCACAAGTTGAAATGATTTGGGCATACGTCACTATTCGCGGATAGTGGTAGCACAAGTTGAAATGATTTGGGCATACGTCACTATTCGCGGATAGTGGTAGCACAATTTGAAATGACTTGGGCATACTTCACTATTCGCGGATAGAGGTAGCACAATTTGAAATGACTTGGGCATACTTCACTATTCGCGGATAGAGGTAGCACAAGTTGGAATGACTTGGGCATACTTCACTATTCGCGGATAGAGGTAGCACAAGTTGAAATGACTTGGGCATACTTCACTATTCGCGGATAGAGGTAGCACAAGTTGAAATGACTTGGGCATACTTCACTATTCGCGGATAGAGGTAGCACAAGTTGGAATGACTTGGGCATACTTCACTATTCGCGGATAGAGGTAGCACAAGTTTAGAGTTGACAATTCGGAGGTTGTCACCTAGTGTTATCCCGTTATAACGAGAATTAACGGAGGCGATTGGGAATAGAGCTTGATTGCTAAAGAGATAAGGGATATTTTATGAAAAGATGTTATCTTGGTTAAAAGATAACGGAAATTGCATGCCCAAGTGGAAGGTCCAGGGGCAGGATTGTAATTTCTGCTCAGAGCGAATGAGGCCGCCCGGCATGAGATGGAGAAAAAGAAGCCGTACGGCTAGAGACCTGTTTTTTCCAGATTATTTAAAATCAGGTTTTGAACGGGCATTGGGCACTTGTTGCCGCCCACTTCAGCCGAGAGAGAGAGAAGAGAGAGAGAGAATTTCGAAATTCTTCAACCCCTTTTGCTTCCCTTTGATTTGAGATGGATCCGGAGGGCAATCCCATACCGAGGCAAGCAAGGAGAAACATCTCGGCGGCCGCGAGAAGGAGGAGGAAGGAGCTCGTGCGGACGGAGAGGAAGTATGACTTCCTTACGCCTCCATCGGAGCTTTACCCGGGGAGAAGGGAGCACAAATCGACGAACCCGCGATCGGTTGGGGTAAGCATTCTCATTTTGCTCAAATCCGATGATTTTGCTTGATTTTTGAATGATTTAGGGCTTGACCCGAATTATAGGATTTTGAATGATTTTTTTTGAATGATTTTGAGATGCATGAACAACCTATGAGGTTAAGAATGTGCAATGTGCAACTTGTTTGATGAAAATTATGAGAATGACTCACTTTTTTTCTCGCAAAATGAAGTAAGAATGAGAATTTTTTCAAAATATGAGACGGAGTTTTTGCCTTGTGCTAGAACTAGGTCAAAATTCTGATTTTCAATGAGAAAACATGATTTTGAAAATGATTCATGCATGCCATTTTTTTTTGAAAGAATAATGCTTATGTGCAAAAAATTGTGATTTTGTGCTTTAGGAAAGCAATGACGCGTTTCAAGTGATGAAAGACACGTTTTTGATGCAAAAGATATGCTAGAAAAACTTTTATGAATGCTTTTCTTTTGAAAATATGTGCACTTTTGAATATATGCATGCTTTTAAAATGATATGAAGGACTGACGCTTCTTTTTGATGTGCTTGTCTACAGGAGAACAAGTCTAGAGGACCGTCAGAGATAGCAGTTAAGCTTTGGCGAGAGGATGCCGGATTTTGAGAAGAATGGGGCAAATCCCAAGCGGTGGTGAGGGCTACCGGCTGGATGCATTTGTAGAGGCCATCGGCGGGGTGTTCACATCACTTCTAAAAGCAAGGGCTTAGTCCGAGGCCCTTTACGAGTTACGGTGGGACGGTACACATAGCTTTCACACAGTGGGGAGGGCGCGGTGACTCTGCCGATTTCACGGCTATTGCGGCCTACGGTTCACGGGAGGCCCGTGACTTGGAGAGACCATATTACAGCCGAGGAGTTCCGGGCTTTGGTAGGGTTTGAGCTGATTCCCAGTGGGGATGGAGACACGGAATGTCGAGGTGGCGATTCGAGACTTGCATGCGAGAATTTTCTTTGCTAATGATGTGGCCCTTGCCAGTGGCTAGAGCATTCATATGGTTGATGCTATCGGTCACCATTTTGCTAATTACAGGACGCTAGCTATGACTTGCCTCCTCGACTCTACGGAGGATGTGGATGGGATAGGGACGGTCTCTTGGGGAGAGGCCGGATTGGCGGAGCTCTACTTCTCTTTGGACATGTACGGTCGGAACAAAGGCTTCCATGGGTGCTTTTCTTTTGCCCTTGAGGTAGTCTCCTTTTTTTTTCTTTTCTCTTTTCTGTCTTGAGACTTTTATAAGAGAAAATGACCTTTTGATGTTTTGAACATGCGGGCCTGGTTTTGCGAGGTGATCGGGTTCTTCCCTTGGAACCGCAGTGATGTCACCATCTTCCCTGCTATGGTTATTTGGAGGAGATGCGAGAGATAAATTCACGGGGAAGACCCGGATTACCTTCGACTACAAAATGGTGAGGCCGGTCATCAACGAGGATGGGCACGATGGAGTGGACTTCTACCCACAGGGCGGTATCCGAGAGATTTTCTTTGGGAGATGCCATCGAGGTGACGAGGCGAGAGGAGGTGGCTCACGGGGCGACATGTGATGTCATTTACTTGGGGACCGCTTCTCGAGCGGCATGGCCATGTCCCTCCATTGGACGCCATTACTCCTCGGGATCCTCCGGCACGGATCTTTGCGGCCCGGGGATTGGCCGGAGGATGAGATAGCGAGGTACCGAGCGGGCGTGGGCTGCGGAGGAGTATTTTGATATGGGACACCCCCTACTCTGTGTTTGTGGAGCGGCGCTTGAGGACGCCACGAAGCTAGTGAAGGCGGCGGTCACTCGGGGATATGGGGAGGATGAGCCTCTTGACCCGCCGATCCCTCCTGCGCATCTGTCCTATGTGATCCATGGAGTGCCGAGGAGGATGAGGATACTGTCCCCGATGCTAGGGAGCCCCGGTACACCTTGCCGCTGATAGCCTTTGTAAGTGTACTCTTAGGGTCTTATTCCCTTTTTAGCTTTGATTTTACGCTTTTGCAATTTTACGAGATTTTACGAGATTTTTCTCTTCCTTTTCTCGGGTTCCGGCTCGTACTTACGATAGGTGGTCGGGCGGAATAGGGGCTGGAAGGACATGTGCCGGTCTCTTACGAGGAAGGCGCTGCGCTTCGAAGGCGGCGGCGGATGCACGGGAGCACAGGCGCAAGAGACGGCACGTCGGGGCACGGCGTCTACCTCATCGGCCTCGGAGTACTCTTCCCGGTGCCATGCCTCGGGGCGGGGACCCAGCCCGACGTGCAGGCGGTGGGCGAGTACGGGCACGATAATGTCCATTTGTCGACTTGAGCGACCGGGAGGACTTGATGAGGAGGCTAGCATTTATGGTGAGTAGCGATGAAGATGAAGAAGAATCGGAGGCCTAGGAGGTCTCTAGAATAGATTTGGAACGAAAACAAACAATGAACAATTTTTATGCACACTTTGTTTATTTTTTGCTTTATTTGGGCGCCGATGGGGCGAAAACATTGTATTTACATTTTATTTGCTTTTCTAATTCATGCTTTTTCAATTTGCATATTATACGAGCCTTGGGCGACTTTTTTGCTTGGAATTGGGGGTGGCGGGCCAAAATGATTTATAATGGTGTATAAATGCTTGAATGGCTTACGGATATGTTTTTGTACGGGTTTTGGTTGAAAAAGTGGGGTGAAAACTCCCTTGGGCAGCAACTTTGGTTGCTTTGCAGAATTTTTGCGAGAGGGCTAATGTAGCCGTGCGGCATGGCCTTGAGGGCAAATGAAGCCGTGCGGCTAACGGTTACTGCAGCTGGTTATTTTACGAATAAAAGCAAGGCTTGGCCATTTCATTTCATTTTCACTCTAGACTTGTCCCAATTGTTCCCGAGCATATTTTGGACCGAAAAGCACCCTCTTTGAACACTTTGCGATGGAGAAGCCCGTCGGATTGCAAAGGGGAAGCGAGACCATTTTCTATCCGGTCTTCAATCTTGGGCGAGACATAACTTCCAAAATCACAAGGGGCTGCTTGATTCTTCCTTCAAGATCAAGTCTTTATGGCATTTGAGGGATCTCCCGCCCGATTGGGATACGTTGAGAGCCGCGGCAAAGTTACAGGACGTCAGGAGACATGTTTATTGCTTTTCTTACAACGAAATCGTCCCAACGCACGAAGACTTGAGCCTTGATTGGGGTCCCGAGGCGAGGCTATATCTATTCCGCTGATCGGAGACGTGCCGGTGACGGTAAAGCTTGCATCTTTTACGAGATTCCTTTGGGAGAGGCGAGAGGATGATGGTAGCCCGGATAGGATTGACCTTTACGATATCCGGGCGGAGTTTGGGTCTCCGGATATGGCTGCGACCACGGTGGCTATGGATGCTTTCATTCTCTGCGTATTCTCTGTTTTGTTCAACTTCTTGAGTCCGTGGGGATCTGTCATAGTGGCCTCTTGGACATGGTCGAGAGGCTGCGAGTGGGAAGGATATTGTCCGCTGGTTTTGGGAGAGACATTTCATGGGATCGATAGGATGGCTCGGGAGACCGTTTCATGAGGTCAGGAGTCCGGCTATGTTGACTCTGTGGCTACGGGGAGAGGCTCGGGGCTTTGCACAGGGCTTTGCCGACTCGGTGCCCTTGGGTGATTTCTCGGAGAGGTGCACCTAGGCGGCGAGACGGGGTAGGCGGGAGGCGATGATGGCTAGGCTATCCACTTCGGACATCCGTTGGTGGATACCACCTTTGGAGGTTGCGGACCCGGGAGGATATTTCGGGAGTCTTATCTTTGTGAGGGTTCCGGGATTACTGGCTGGTCGTCCTTCTACATACCACAGCTTGGTATCCGGGCGGTTTGGGGCTTTACGGGAGCCATTGAGTGATTGGGAGGACATCCGGACCATGGAGGTGGTGTCATTGGATATGAGAGATCCGGCCGGCTTCTCTTTCTTCTCGAGGCTTGGACACATCTTGCTTTCCCACCCGGGGCTATCTTCGGGAGCGGGAAGAGCACCATCTTGACCACTTTGTCTACTTGGGCGAGTACGAGAGGGAGATGGGAGCGACTCGAGGCTATCTTGGAGGATAGACGTCGAGCTTTATTGGGAGGCGGCGTGACTCGAGTAGGACTACGAGGAGGCGAGGCTAAGGCGAGTTGCCATAACCAATCGGGTGACTTGGTCGAGAGATATGGAGGCTCGGTACAAGAGATTGTCAGGAGGTCGCTCCTTTGGCGAGGCTCGAGAGGGAGGAGGTGCGGACTCGTGCTCGTATAGAGAGAGCGCTCATTGACACGGGGTTGGTAGAGGCTCCGGCGAGGATACCGAGAGGTCGGGATGAGGGATACAGGCATTATTGAGAAGAAAAGGAAGAAGACTCGACGAGGCGGAAAAGGGAAGAAGGCGAAGAAAACTCGGCGAATGACGGCGACAAGTCTTTTCTCAAGATCCTCTTATTGCCATTTGCAAACACATTAGTTTATTTAGGCATTTTGTTGTATTTTAGATCTTTTTAGCGAGGTTAGCGAGTTAAGAGGTAGACCGTGCTTGAACTCATCAAGAAGTTTTTAACTTGTAATGAACAAGGCATATTATCTTGAAAATTAATCAAGACACATTTCATGGAAATTCAAATGTCTTTATTGATTGGGACCCGTTTTATGAAAACTGAAATGCCCTTTACTATTTAGGACGCACTTCATGGAAGCTTAATCGTCCTTTTTATTATTTAGGACGCATTTCATGGAAACTTAATCGTCCTTTTTATTATTTAGACCGAACCATATATGGTGCCTACGTTCCCCTTTTACAAGAAAGGCTAAGGGGCTCGGGTCTTCGTAGTTCATTACGGTGAACCAATTTTTTATGTGCGGCCATTTGTCTTTTGCCTAGACCGCCCTTTTTGGGGTTTTCGGCCTAGTGGGCATTACTCTTTTTGCACTAAGATTTTTTTTTTTTTTTTTTTTTTTTTTTTTTTATATATGTGCAACCACTGTCTTTTGCCTAGACCGCCCTTTTTGGGGTTTCGGCCTAGTGGGTATTACTCTTTTTGCACTTTTTTCTTTTTTTTTTATCGGACATAGTATCTTCGCAGTTTATCACCATTGCCCGGGTGGACAAAGGGATTGCCATCCAAGCCTGCAAGCTTCATTGCTCCTCTGACGGTATTTTACGCACCACATAAGGGCCGATCCGAGACGGGTTCCCATTTTCCCGGGGTTGTCTGCGGTAGGGGCTTTACTTTCGGCACTAAGTCGCCCTCTTTGATATCTACTGGCCTTGACCTTTTTATCAAACGCTCGGCCATTCGCCTCTGGTAGGCTCGGGTGTGTTCCATGGCTTTTAGCCTTCTCTCGTCAAGCGGGGCTAACTCATCATGCCGGCTGCGCAACCATTCCACTTCATTGACACTTTGTTTTCCGGAGGACCCTTAATGACGGGATTTCCAACTCAGCTTTGGTAACTTTGCTTCCATCCCGTAAGTTAGGGCAAAAGGAGTTTCTCCTGTGGCTGTTCGACAGGACGTTACGCAGCCCCGAGTGCTAGGTGCGGCTTTTCGGGCCAATCACGACCACGGGTGGCCATCTTCTGATGATCCGCTCGAGTGTCTTATTAGCGGCTTCCACGGCTCCATTGGTTTGAGGTGCATGCGGGGACGACTTGTGGCGAGTAACTACGAATTCGACGGCGGTCTATCGCGGTCTCCTTGAAGTGTGACCCATTATCGGAAATGATCTCGTTGGGCACCCCATATACGCACATTATGTTTTCTTTGATGAAGCTGGGCCACTTTTACGGAAGTGAGGACCTTGTAGGACTTGGCCTCTACCCACTTTGTGAAGTAGTCAATGGCTACCAACACGAACTCGTGCCCATTGCTTCTATGGGATATTTTCCCTATCACGTCAATGCCCCAAGTTGCAAACGGCCAAGGAGTCGTCATGCGGTACAGGTCATGAGGTGGGAGATGGTTGAGGTTGGCAAACCGCTGGCATTTGTCGCGAGGTTCGGACGTGTTGAACGCGATCTGTTTCCATGGAGATCCGGTAGTAACCCATTACGAGGATCACTTGCATCGGGGCTCGGCATTCATGTGAGGACCGCGGGGACCATTGTGGACTTCGGTCATCAACTCTGGCTCTTTCTTGAGTGACACATAAGAGGAGTGGTCCTTGATACCGCTTCTTGTATAGGTTGCCTCCTAGAATGACATAATGAGAAGCCAACCTTTTCGGGGCTTGTAAGCTCTTGGCTCAGATACCTTCTTTTGGTCTACCTTCTTCGTCTACGAAAGGTGACTCTCCGTCTTTGAGGAATTGGTAAATACTGATTGTACCAAGGTTCCTTTATGGGCTCGGGTCCCAGGTCCACTTCACAACAAAAGGCTGGGGCTTCTCTTCTACCCACTCTGAAGGGCTTTATGGCTTTTCCCTCGGGGATCTCTACCAATGAGGCTAGAGTAGCTAGGGCATCTGCGAATCTGTTCTTTTCCCTCGGCAAGTAGTGGAAAGTCACTTCTACGGCTGTCCGATCCAACTCCTCCATATGGGCATGATACCGTTGTAGATTAGGGTCCACAGTCTTCCACTTGTTGGAGACTTGGTTGATGATCGAGTGAGTCTCAGTAAACTTCGAGCTCCTTGACATTTCTTTCTAAGGCGGCCTCAAACCAGCAATGCGGGCTTCATACTCGGCGGCATTGTTCGTGGCGGGAAAGTTCAACTTGAGGGCTATGGGGGTATGCTCATCTTTCGGATCGACCAATAGCATTCCTACACCATTTCCTCTTTTGTTAGCGGCTCAGTCAAAGAACAAGCGCCATCTATTTTCGAGGCTCAAGCTGCAAAGATCCCTTCATGGAAATTGGGGTTCGGGCCCTTTGTCTTCATTCTTGGGGAAATTCGCCGGGTGATCGACAATGCTTGACCCTTGATGGCCTTTACGGTCACATAGTTGATGTCGTATTACGCCAAGAAGAAGGACCACTTCGCTAAACGCATCGAGAGGGAAGGCTTGTCAAAGATGTACTTGATGGGGTCCATTTTCGAGACCAAGTTCACGGGGTGGGCTTGCATATAATGCTTCAACTTGCCGACTACCCGGACCGATCTGCACAAGTCTTTTCACATCTTTGAGTAATTGAGCTCACTCCCCTGTAGCTTCCGGTGACAAAGTAAATGGCATTTTCTACTGAGAGTCTTTCTTCTCTTGAGCAAGCATAGCCCCAGCTGCCGTGTACGTGACGGTGAGATAGAAGCGAAGAGGCTTACGTCTATGTGGGGGCATAGTACCGGGGGATGTACTAAGTATGCCTTGATGCGGTCAAAGGCATCTTGGCATTCTTCGGTCCATTACGTGTCCACATTCTTCTTCATGAGCTTGAAGATGGGCTCGCACATAGTGGTCAGCGATTGTGAAAGCGGCTAATGTCTTGCAATTTACCCATGAAGCTTTTGACTTACATGCAGGTTTGAGGTGGCCTCATATCCATGATAGCTTTGATCTTTCGGGGTCAACTTCTATACCTCGCTCCGTGACCATGTACCCGAGCACTTTTCCCCTTGTCACTCAGAAGGTGCATTTGGCGGGGTTTAGTCTCATGGAATCTTTGTCTCGGCCTCTCAAAGAATTTTCGTAGGTCAACAAAGTGCTGCCCACCTTCTCCTTTGGAGTGGATTATCATGTCGTCTACGTAGACCTCAATCTCCTTGTGGATCATGTCATGAAAAAGTGCGGTCGCTGCCCTTTGGTAAGTAGCCCCGGCATTCTTGAGCCCGAATGGCATTCTTGTATAACGGATAGGTTCCCCACGGTGTGGTGAAGGCTGTCTTTTCTTGGTCTTCCTCGGCCATCTTGATGCAGTTGTAGCACTGCAAAACCATCAACGAAGGATTTGACTTCGTAGTTGGCGGTGGAGTCCACCGGGATGTCTATGTTTGGCGAGAGGGTAGTCGTCTTTGGGGTGGCCTTGTTCGGATCTCGGAAATCCACACGGCGGCGCACCTTCCCATTGGCCTTGGTTACGGTCACGATGTTGGACAACCATGTCGGGTATTCAATAACTACGATGAATCCTACCGCGGTAGCTTCTCAATTTCTTCTTTGACTGTAGAGACCATTCCGGCTTGATCTTTCTCGGTTTTGCTTTGCGGCTTAGCATACGGTGCTAGAGGGATTACGTGCTCTACTATCGAAGCTGTCTAGCCCCGGCATATCTTTGTATGACCATGCAAACACGTCGACGTATTCTACGAGCGGCTCGATTAGTCTGTCCCTTTCAACCCCACGGAAGAAGCTTCCAATCTGTGTCTCTTTAGGTTCCTCAATAGTACCCAAGTTCACACTTATCAAAATCTCCTCGGCGGCTTGGGCCCGGTTTTCCTCTTTTACGAAACACCTTAAAGATTTCTTTAATGTATTGTTCGTTTAGTGTGTTTGCATCTTGTTCAAATGATTCATTATTAAGCTTGTTGTTAAGTTTTGAGTTAATTTATCATTTGTTAAGTTGGCAATAAGAGGATAATCGAAAGATTTGTCATTTCATTCAAGATAAGGGGAAAGATGACATCGATTACATTTTCATAATCCTCGGGCGTGAGGCCTTCGGATGACTACGAGGGTGGAATTCGAAGATTCTGACTCAGCGAATAGACAACGGGGTGTTTGACACGGCCAGGGTTGAGGAGGACGGGGTACCAATCCAAGCTCCAGTGATCATTTCTTTGTCGGCCCGGCTATCGGCCACGAGAATGTCTCCCAATTCTTCAATGGCATTTTGTCTTAGTCACCAAAGTGCGAGGATCAAAATGACTTTCACCATCGTCTCCAATAACGGCAACTATCTCATTATACGGGCTGAAGTCGATCAAGTGCAGGATTTGTGCTTCTTCGTCAAACAACTCTTGCAAACCCATTTGTCTTCAGCTTTGGCGGCTTCTATCTGGGCGATCTTTGGAAGAGCTAACTCAAAGGCGGAGAAGTCCATTGTCCGGATGCTTGACCTTTTGACAACGGCGGATTTCCTTTGAAGACGTACTCATTACGAACGGTAGTGGTAGCCCCGAGGATATCGGCAAATCAAGGAACATTCTTCGAACGGGATTGGTGGCTTTCCCTAACTTTCTCAAGGTTCTCTAGAAGGGTTTTACGCAAGGAGATGCGCGATCACTTTCATCATATTGTGTCCCTCCTTTTATAAAGTAATGGGTCGAGACGGTGTAAGGATGGAGTGGACCCCTTCACCTTTCTTGCCTTTAGCTTTTCCGGCATCCAGAGAGTTCGGTTTGTACCCCAAGCCATATACGGTAGTCTGCTCCTTCACATCAATGATGGTGTTACGACCTTGAAGTCTTCTACCCAATCCAAGTCCGGAAGATAGCTCATTTTTCGCATCATCCTCATGGCGGGAGGGATTTTATCGGAAGTAGTGGTGAGGTCGGTCAACACGCTTGTGCCTTGGAAGAAGCTACGGAGAATCCGGTCAATGCTAACCCTTCATCATCATGCTTGATCTCCAATATCGGGATGTCCCGGTCTTTGGTTCCTTCTCTTGTGACACTATCCCCATAAATGGTGGTGATAGTTCCATCACTCGGCCCGAAATTTGGCCTTGATGCAAAGTAGAGGCTACCCGTTTATCTGGTGGATCCAAGGCCGTCCCAAAGGCGATAAATGAAATCGGAATGTCAATAACTTGAAAATCAACATCCATGACCTTTTTCCGAACCACATCTTGAGAGTGGCGATCCCCAAAGCGATCGTGCGGTGGAGTCGTAGGCCTTAATAGTCGACTAGAAGGCTTTAAGTACGGTGGCTTCAAATCCAATAAATCCATCATCTTAGGCGGCAAGACATTCATTACGAGACCCCAGTCAACTAATACTCGTGGCAATCGACGCTCTTCTAAGCTGGGCGTGATGTAAAGAGGTTCGTTGTGACTAGCCCCATACTTTGGCGAGGTCCAATTCGGTGAAGGTAATGATGTTTCCGTAGTGGATATTTCCAATCATTTGGACGACCTCATACAGGGTGACATCTATGGGCACCATGGTCTTGGCCAAACTTTCTTCTAGTTTCAACTTATGAGGGTATGAGGAGGTTAACGGGGACCGTAAGGAGATATTGGCTTGGGTACACTTCAGCGAGTTAGAATTTGGATCCTCCTTATCGAGTCGGGCTTTTACGCCGGCTTATAAGGTCTTTTATCTGTCTTTGGTTAGAGACGGCATTCCTTTTGTCACCCTTAAGTGCTCAATACTCATCTGTCCGGACCGAGTCATCACATAGACATTGGATTTTCCTTGGTCATTATTCCCTCTTTGGAGGATTACATTAATTCTTTCAAAGTTTAGGCGGATTCTTGCGGCGTATGGCCAATTCTGGCGATTGATCGATTGACGGTCTTTGTCGGAAGCATAGGCGGCTTCCCGAATCTGGTCCCCGGGTTACCGGCTTTTTGACCTTTTCACATTCTCCGTTTAAAGCTTTCACGGTCTCATTCAAACTTTTCAAAGTCGGCATGCAACAAGAATTATCACTTAGGAGTTTGGAGCTTGGCAAATGGCTTTCTCATCCGAACCTAGCAACTTCTTTAACGAGTAGGATCACATTCCTCATCAGCTTTATCCAAGCATGTCTTTTCTTTCCACGGGGTCAACCTTTTGACGGCATTTTGGACATTGGCTAAACACTTTACGAAATGGGAAATTCCATCATCAATAAGGATTTACGCGGGGTCGAACCTCATGGCGGGTTCCTTTTCCTTCTTGTCGAGAGATATTTTCCGGGCTTTTTGGCTTACGGGCTAACCACTCCTCTATTGTCCCTTAGGCACTTGTGTCTTCATCGGTGTCACTACGGTAGCTCTCGTGGGAACTTTCGTCTTGGCTCTTATGACCAATGAGGGCAAAAGCGGTCGGGATACTTGACGCCATATGAGGGTATCTCGAGACTCTTCCTCGGGCTTAGGGATTACCGGGAAGACATCATTATCATCGTAGGACATAAAGGGGCCCAGGGTCGCCTCTAAACTCGGGACTCTTTCCAAGGCATCCATACATTCTTCTTGAGACCAAGTTTCGGGAGTGACTACTAACCGTGATAGAGTCTACCCTTCTGATGAGAGTTTGGTTTCGGCGACGCTTACATGTTCTAGATCGGTGGGAGGAGCCCACTTCCCTCTTTTGGCTAAGGCTTCGATCAAGTCTCTCCATTCACCTACCAAGTCCTTGTACGGGGTATTGAACTCTAGGATATAGGACTCATACACTACCTCATCCTTCTCAGGAGCTTTTGCATAGAGGCTGAGACACACTTTGAAGTGATTTCATCCCCTATTCCAGTGCGTGGCTTTACGCCTCATCTTGCCCTTCGGGTTTCACTTCCGTTGGCTCCAAGTCCATTCCTTCTCTTGACTTGTCATCATCACTGTAAATCCACCCATTCCTATTCTCGTTCCCGTGACTCTTATTTGTAGCGTACGAGAGGGAGGCAAATTCACGAGCGTTGACAAAATTGGAAAGGTCAAGCGCCTTGGGATTCCAAGGTAGGGAAATTTGGCTCTGGTGAAAGGAGGAAAAGGGTCCCATGGAGGGATTCGGAGGAAGCGAGGGTGTCGGGACCACTAACGGCTTGGGGTATTGGAGAAGGCGAGAAAGGGACAGTCTTTGGCAATGGGTTATATGAAGATGGGGAGGGCATTGGTTATAGGCTAGCTTTTCTTCCCTAGTCATCTGGTTACCCAAACCGGCCTTGTTTTCTGTCAAATCGGTCATTCGACTCTACGGGCGATGAGCGAGGATTACGGCGAGCGTATGAGGATTACTGCGCTAACAAGTCGGCGACCCGGTGTTCTCACCCACTTCTTTCTCGGCTGCGGGAAAGGGATAGGAAAGGTTTAGACTCGGGGTAGGTGTTTAGGTGAAGGCTCGGGCAATATGCAAATTAGAATCTTCAAGTTTACTTAAAACAATGTCTTTTATTAATATCTATTTGGTTGGAAAAGGGGTTACGCCCTTCTTTTTCACAACTACTCTAGATCTGGATCGGTGGGTTCCGTCACTACGTCTATAAGCCCCTCGTATTCCACACGTATTTCGACCTCCCGGGGTGGACGGCCCGGGCGAGGGTCTATAGGGCACGCGGATCCCACCAGGCCAGGAGTAAGAACGCTCCTATCGGGTCTAGCGGGTCATAGGACCTTTCAACGCACGAGCGATGCGGATTATAGTCAAGGCAATACCGGAAAGTCTCGTCTCTCTGCCTTGACGGATCTTCGACGAGTTTCGCTTGAGCGAATGACGGTTTTGACTTTCGGTAATGTCCAGAGAATATAATAGGCATGGGTCGGGCGGCAAAGCCGGATGACACGGTGTCACATTGAACTTCGTTGCATACGCGGTCTTGCGAGTCGGAATCGAAGTCAATGCCGGTCGAGATCTTGCCAATTTTTCCTTGTCGGAATTTTGGCGAGCTTCGCTTGAGCGAAAGATCTTTTATTTTGGCAAAGACTTGGTCTTGACTCTTACGCATTCCGTGCGGGTCAAGGTCAATAGTCAATGTCGGAGTCAAGATCCCACCGATTTTTCCTTGTCGGAATTTCGGCGGGAATTTCGCTTGAGCGAAAATCTTGGTTTCCGTTATGAGCTAAGGCTTGACCTTTACGTGGGTATGCAAGCTGGGCTATATGACACGGACTAGACCAAAAACCAACCAAAAGTCACGGATTTTTGAAACGTGTGACACGGTGTGCATTGGTCGACACCGGCTGCCATGGGGAGGTTGGGATGATTCCGTGCGCGCCGGGAGCATCGTAAGGCTGTCCGTGGCTAGTGGAACCACCCTCGGGTTTGAAGGACGTGCGTGCAAAAGTGTACGGGATATATCGAGTGCGCGTAGTGTGCGGTCTCCTAAAAATGTTCCTTTTGAGTTAAAACAGAGATTTTCATAAATGTGTTTTAAAGGAATGATTTTCGGGACGGGGAAAATGCAACACATAAGCACGTAAATTTTAAGGAGCCCCAGTCGGTCATGGAGTGAATAGCCCCAGGCTGCTAGGGCTGCCAGATTAACCATGATTTTTCTGGTGGAATTGCCGGCTTTGAGGTCGTATGGTCGAGAATCCTATGAGGATTGAGCCGTACTGCTTGCATGGATCAATTTTCCAGGTTCCACTCCTTTTGCTATTTTTCGGGTTATTTCCCGTTTCAAAGTATGCACAGATTCCAAGATGCAAATGATGCAATGCATGGTAAAAGAAAGCAAGCACGATTAATGAAATCGGCGATGGGAGTCTAACCCGCTCAAAGGGAAAAGCTTTTTGTATTTTTTTTTCAAAAGTTTTTTTTTTCGAAAAGGGATACTGGTACGTGGGATTGTTAAACCACCTTGTTATCCCAAGCCCCGGGTTAGGGAGCGATACAGGAAGGGTAAGTGGGGTCCACCTATATACCAAGTATCGACTTTTGTTTTGAAAATAAAGCTTTTCTCCTTTGGGATGATCCCAGTAGTCGCCAAACTGTGAATGTGTGCCCCAAAATTTTTGTTTATTGGAATTCACGCGAGTTTGAAGACATCCGAGTTATTTGAAAAACGGAGTCGCCACGCCATTTTGATTACCTCAAAACTTTGAAAAAAAGGTTTTATGGGTTCGGAGGTTAAGTTACCCCTTGGGAAGAACGTTTGGCGTTCACCCAAAGTGCCTTGCCGGAGCAAGTCTCCCTAGATTTCATTAATCGTGTTTGCTTGCGTGCTTTCTTTGTGTGCATGTGTTTGAAAATAAGGGGGAATGTCCCAAGTTATCTTCCGGACGTACAAACCATTTGTTGGTTGTCGCTCGGGATTCCTTGGAATTTATGTATTTGGGATTATGATCCCGTCCTCATCTTATGACTTATGATCATCGCATTTTAAACCTCGGGACCCTCGGGACTTGCGTGATCGAGAGAATGACTCTCTTTTGGGTCAAAGATGAGGTTCTTTAGGAAGGAATGTCCTTAGCCCATCAATCCTACGCTTTAAGACGGTCGAGCTCGTATAGAGGCTTCATACTCATTCTTAAGCGATAATTGGAGATATAGGGTTCAAGGTTATCCTTTTCCTAAAGAAATCATGAACCTTTAATGGAAGGAACGATGCAAAGATGAGAACTTTTACACCGGTCCGTTCCAAGGTTAGGGAAAAGGGAAATGCATGATAAAAATGACTCTTTAATGAAAAGATGACATTTTGGTTATAGCAAATGATGCTTTTTGATTGAAAGAAATGATCTTTATGCAAATGATGCATAAAGATAGCATTTTTATGCAAATGATGCATTAGAAAAGGGGTTTTGATGCAAAGGATGCATTTTTATTGAAAAAGATTTGATCTTTATATGCAAATGATGCATAAAGATAACATTTTTATTGGAAAATAGGGATTTTAGGTGCAAAGGATGCACCTTTATGAAAAAGACTACATTTTTATGACAAATGAGGTCTTAATGCATGCAAAAAAGGGGAAGGGGATGATAAAGATGTGATCTTTAAGCTACCAAGTCCCAAGCAAGATATATGAATGCAATGAGCAAGTATATCAATTAAAATGCAAGGTTAGGGCGTGCGAGGTTACCAATGACTTCCTTTGCTTCTCGGGACGGAGCTAGGAGGAGAGGTCGATCTTTGGTCTTCAAGGAGGAGGGATGTAGCTTCTTGGCCTTCCTTCTTCTTCTTCTTGAATTCAGCGGTTTCTTCGTATTTCGAGTGTATTGTGTATTTTCTCATATATTGTGTGTGTTGAAATGGGTAGAGGAGGGCTCTATTTATAGGCGATGCGGATAAGGCTAATGAAGCCGTGCGGCTGCAGGCCCTTCGCAAATGAGGCCGTGCGGTCTTATCCATAATGACTCAGCATTCTAGAACCATGCAAGGTGGCATTATTCTAGAACCTTCTCCCTAATTAAGAAAAACGTGTTTTCTTAATTAGGAAGGCTCCCTACAGCCCTTATTTTAATTTGGGACTGCTCTGGGACATTTCCGGAACACTAGGAAGGTCCGGGGAATTACCGGGAAATTTACCGAAATGTCGGGAAAATTAACCGGAAGGCATGAGCCAGATTTGGGTACTTACAATTAGTGGTTGAGCAGCACAAGTGATCATCTAGGATAAAACCATTTCAATTAAGTGTAACGTGGGTGTGCAAGTGATGTCTTGAGTCTAGCAAGAAGAGAAACAAAGATTTTTATTATTGCAAAGCAAAAACTGATCCAACTTGGACTTGACAGACTCATGTTCGAAAGGGACATTCTAGATCCTACGAGGACTGATTGACTTCTTCAACATTGGATGGGCGAGAAACTCCAGACTGGCTAGCCACCACATTCTCTGCACCAGACATCTCAGATTCTGAGTCAGATGAAGATCACTCGGACACTTGAACTGCTTCCGCCTTAGGAATATGAACCAAAGAGCGCCGAAAATGAGAGCACACACCCAACTTGCCGTAGCTGTAGAGGCGAAGGGGTGATTGGTAAGGTGGCGGAGGAGAGAACCTTGAGGTGGTATGGGAGATAGTGTATGAAATGTGCACATAGAGAGTGGACGCGAATGAGATGTATGGGGATAGTATATGGTGAGAATGTGTAAGAGAAAGGAATTTGCTCCCCCAATCGAAGCATTCATCATCTTGAGATTACGTGTTCACTTTATCATGAATTCTTGTTAGTTAATGAGTTTATTAGTGCGGTTAGCAATCAAGCGATATTTACAAATAAAACAAATTTCATTCAAAGATAAGCAAGATAATGTCTCAAGTCTAGAGAGAAAAGAAATAAAAGACTTTTAATTGAAAACATAAAAGATAAATGTTCAAGACGAACAAAGACCAACACACTAGAACCTACGATGACTGAGTGATTTCATTAGTTGCGAGGCAGAGGGTTGGCAACTGCGTTTGAGGGCTTCCCAATCTTGCTCTCATCGGTCAAACCCTGGATGATCTTCTTGAGTGAGAAACATTTGTTGGTGGTGTGGCCATGGCACTGATGATATCGGGAAAACTTGGATGTATCAAGATTGGGCCTCTTGGAAGATTGTGCAGTGCTGACATACGGCTCGATCAAACCCTTCTCCATTAGGACATCAAGAAACTGATCCATAGGCATTTCCAAGTCATCACATTGTTTCTTCTCATGGACTGGCTTGGACGGTGGCATCTTGTGATAGCGGACAGGCACGGTAGGAATCTCGAAAGTGGGAACTTGGTATGTGGGACCAGGAGCGAGATTATAAGCATACGGATGGGAAGGACCCTGGGAGGTAGTGGAGGGCAAAACTCTTCGCAAGTACTCATGGATGTCACGGAGGCAAGACAATTGACGCTCCTCGAAGGCTTTTAAGGTCTCAAACACTTCGTAGCGGAAGTGGGTCATTTCCAACCTTAAATTCTGAATCTCCTTGAGGGCTTCTTGGCTTTTGATGCTTTCCCTCGTAGACATGGTGCCGAAATCTATTGTAGCAAAAGATTGAATTAGATGCATAATTAATCTTAAGGCAATCCAAAAGAACACAATTTTTTTTTTGAAATGACTAGTTGGTCTCCACACTGCGACAAAAGCTTAGAAAGTTTGACCGGGCGCAAGCTGCCTACGTAACTCTTACCATATAAGGTGCGAGTCTCAGGTCACCGTAGTTCGAAGGAGCCCCGATTAATGATAAGCCCGGGGTCAGCTTTTGGAAAAGAGAGAGTGAGTCCAAGAGATGGTCGGAATGGGCCTTTGGAGGTCCAAGAAATAAAGAATGGACTTTGGGGGGTCCAAGATTGTAGAAATGGCCCCTGATGTGCCAAGATAGAGGAATGACCCGTAGAAGAGCCCCCAGGTTGAAGAGTGGACCTTTGGAAGTCCAAGATTGAGGGATGGACCTTCGTGGGTCCAAGATGAAGAGTGGACCTTTGGAAGTCCAAGATTGTAAAATGGATCTTGGAGGGTCCAAGAGATAAGAAAGTGGACCTTTGGAGGTCAAAGAGAGGGAGAACGGACCTGTGAAGGTCCAGGAGCGAGGGAGGCAGACTAAAGCGAGTAACTTGTTTAGGTGCAAGTAGAAAACAATGCCTTATTAAAATCCTAGAATGGTTGAAAAAGGGGGACACCTTCTTTTTCGCATTCTAACCTATTTTGAACTAGAGCGAACCTAAGGGGCATACAAGTCAAAACAAGTCAAACTCAAGATTTCAAAACCAAGTTCAAGTCAACAACGTCTTGACTCGGGAGGAGAGAGGGTCGGAAGTACGTATGCATGTACGAGACCGCAATTCGCAGGTAAAATCCTGGAAAAATTTTGGCATGACCTCTCCTCCCTTCGAGTCGAAAATCCGGCATGACCTCTCGTCGCTTCATGGCGAAATTTCAGCATGACCTCTCGTTAGTACGTGTCAAGAATTCGACATGATCTCGTGTTAGCACTCGTCGAAAATGCGTCAAGACTTCTTGTGAAGCCAAGTCGAGAAATCAACATGTACCTACATCGAGACATGTCAAAATTTTGACATGTACTCACGTTAAGTCATGTCGTGATTTCGACATGAAGAGGGAGGGTACGTCGAGACTTTGGAAACGAAGTACGACTCGAACTTTATGAGAAAGCTTTGAAAATCGAGTTTGAAAATGTTTTGAAAAGTATTTTTGCCAAAAACCAACCGGTCACGGTAAAAAGTGTGTCACGGACAAGTGTGGCTCCTAACACTCTATAGGCCGGGAGGACTTTAGGCGCTCAAACGTAGGCGAGACATATCACCGTCCGCGATGTCGTCCGTACACTCCAGGGGTTCTAACTCTATGTGCAGGTAGTGTGCGAGTAGTGTGAAGGTAATTTCTAAAAAAAACATTTTCTTTTGTTTTTTTTTTTGTAAAAAAGATTTTTCAAAATGCAATATTTACAAGTATGCAAAAAAGGAAAAAACCAAAGAATCAGTCCAAAAGCATTACAAAAGGGGACTGCCCCAAATGCCAAGAAAACACAAGCTGCTCAAACTGCCCTGTCCAACTGCTTAAACTGAAATTGCCCTCCTTTGTCGTCCGACACAGGACTTCCCCTGGCAGGGGGTGTCGTCCGACACAGGAAATCTCACCAGCAGAGACCAAACAAACAGCAAGGGGGAGAACCCCACCACCAAAATACTCACATACCCATGCATAAAAAAGCAGGTAGGCACATAAGCATGGCAAAGCATATAGGAGCACACAATGACACGAGTCACACACAAAGAGAATGATAAAATCGTCCAAGTTGATTAAAGAAAGTTAGACCCTCTCAAAATAAAAGCTTTTTTTGAAAAGGATACCGGTACGTGGCATTGTTAGACCATAGTTTATCCCAGACTCGGGTGAGGAGGCGATAACGGGAAATTTAATGGTTTCCACCTATATACCAATTATCATTTTTTTTAAGAAATAAAAAGCTTTCGTTTTCATTTCCGCAGCGCAGTCGCCACTGAATGAACGCTCGCCGAAAAATGATATAAAATATTTTTTTGGAGTCGCCACGCCATTTTTAAGGAAACATTGAAAACCTTTTGAAATGAGAAAATGGGTCCGGGGGTCAAGTTACGATGTGGGAAGAGAATAGAGAGCTCACCCACATCGCCTCTTTCAAGACTTTCAATCAAACAAGGACAATAATAATCATTCTAAGTGTGTGCAAATCGTGTCAACAATCAAGCATATGAACTTTGGATTTTATTAATGATAATGAAAACAAGATACAACTTGTGAACCATTAAAAGGGGGCCACACCCTTACAATTAATAAACTTGAATTACAAGGAAAGGTTGAGACAATCTGTCCAGGGACTTTGGATGTCGTACGACACAGGACTACCTCAGGAGAGGGATGTCGTACGACGCAGGATATCCTGGTCAGATTGCCTCTTACAAAGGGGGTGGATAAGCCACCACAGCTACTCTAACACTAAAACAAGGTCACTTTAACTATGGAGAAGCACTGTTTAGGGTCTGGGATAAATTTGGGGTTGATTGGAGTTAATGAAGTCAAGATTGACTTTCTGTGATACGGATGTCGTATGACACAGGACACCCAAGGCAGTCTATGTTATACGACAGAGGCCGCCTCCATCAGTAGGTTGCACCCAAATGATCTCAGACTTCCCAAACAATGATAATTGAACTAAAAACTACTTAAACATAGCTTGAAACTACAAAGGGAGTCAATCTGGGTCAACTGAAGTCACTGAAGCCAAACCAGCTTTCTGGGATCTCTATGTCGTATGACATAGGACACCTTAAGGTTGTCCTGTGTCGGACGACATACGCATCATCTGTCAGTGAGCTTCATCAGATTGATCCCTCACTGCTCAGAACATGAAACTAGGCTATACCACTAACTGAAAACAGTAGAATAACAGTAATACGTGAGTATTATGGGAGGATCACATGGCTTTAATGGCCAAATGTGAATGATCACATGTTTTGGACCATGATCATGGGGCCATCACCTCCTAACTCAAACAAAAGTGATCAAGATTCCAACTTTAATGCAACTAATAACACTAAATGTTCAGATTTGAGGTGAGGAGATGTGAATATTGATGATTCACATCTCCACCACCTTTATCATGAAAAATCCCAAATAAATTACATAATATCAAGTAATATAAGCATGCAAGGCAAATGAACAAGTAAGCAAGATATAAACAGAGATAAGAGAAGTTTAGGGTCTACCTATTGTAGTCCACAAGGCAAAGACACCAATAGTATGGTGTTTGCCCCTTCAAAACAACAACAAAGAATGACCACCTTTGGACTTGGCTTGGATGTGTGTGTGTGTGAGGAGGGAGGTGAGTGTGTGTTTCTCTCTCTTCTCTCCAATTTGACAGAGTAACTTTACTTCCAAAATCCCCCCCCCAAAATGATCAGCAAAGCCTTATATTTATAGGCTGCTGAAGGAGACCTCCCATGTCGTACGACATGGGGATTTAACCGCCTTAGGGTCGTCCTGTGTCGGACGACACAGGTCATTCTCAGGACAGAATGGGCCGAAGGGAGGCAGGCCCAAGAACAAATGAATAAATAATTAAGGAAGGCCCAAAATTAAATGTATTTAAATAAATAAGCCCAAAACTAAATGCAACTCAATGAAAGCATACCCAAAAACACGAGTTTGGGTCAGGGTACTCACAGCGATCCATATTCGTAAGCTCTTTCTCAATCTCTCATTTGTTTCTTAATCTATCACCATAAGTGTTATTTTACATCTACTTGCAGACGAGTTGATTAGGGCAAAATGTCAACAACCGCGATTTGGAATCGGGTAAGTGAAGCCGAATTTTTTCACAAATTCTCAGGGTTTTGATATGGAATTTTTGTTGTTCTATTCTTCAGTTTTTAATCACTCTTCAAAGTTTATGTTTGATTTAATAATGAATACGGGGATGAAGACCAAAAAAGATATGGCCAAGGATTCTACTCAATTTTCGGCTTTTAACAAAAGGTTAAGGTTAGTGTTCCCTTTTTATATCTTTCTAATATTGAACTCTTTACATACGATTTGCTGATGAATTGGTGTTGAAATTTTCACTTTCTTCATTGTGATAGATATGCTAATGAGTTACTACGATTTGCTGAAGAAGCATTGAAAGATTTCTGGGTTGTAGGTTGCTGGCTGCTATCTGTTTTGTGTATGTTTTTTTTTTAAAGAGAAAAGGTCCAAGCCCCCTAAATTTATTAATAAAACAAACAAGTAGACGTAGGAGAAAGTTTTAGGTTCATCCTATATCAAATACATGGTTTGGTTCATTGATGTATGGTTTGTTTGGCCTTGGCTTCCACTGGCCAAATTCTTACTACCTTCACAATTACACTTCCTAATTTATGTCATGGAACCTCAGCGGGTAAACATGCCTTTGATTTGATTATAGTGTGTTTTGTTATCTTCCACTTTTTTCATTTTTCAGTCTCTCCTTTGTATGCTTGGAGTTGAATCTCTATTGTCTGTGTTCATACTCCATGATGAGCATGAGTTTATTTACCTGTTGGACTCTGGCTTCTTTCTATGTAGATAGTCACCAAACAAAATAGGTCATTGACCATAGACCTTGTGCGTACAGAAGAATCTACCAACGTGACTCATCCACGACACTCTGGTCAGCTTACTGTTAATGCTGAAGAATGTTTTGCTTCAAAGACTAGAACTGAGCTGATATTGAGGTGTATGGATTTAGAGAATAAGGAACTCTTCTCAAAAAGCGTATGGACCTGCTGATTTCTTTTTCCTGGCTATTATACTGCAATATAAAATATTATTTATTTCTTATGTCTTCTTGCAGGACCCATTTTTAGTAATATCAAAAATTGTCGAGAGAGGGATACCTGTTCCAATTTGCAAAACAGAAGTTCTGAAAAATGATCTTATTCTTAGCCCAATATGGAAACCTATATTTTTGAACATCCAATATATGAGTTTATACTTTATATACATCATGCCTGTGGTGGGAATACCTGAGCTGCTTATGTGATGTCCAAATTAGACCTCAGTTTTTTCTTCCTTTCATTTGCTTTATTAAACTTGTGCAGGACAATCCATTGATTATTGAGTGCTTCAACTTTAATAGCAATGGAAAGCACGATTTGCTTGGGTATGTGCAGACCTACATGAGAAACTTCTCATTTCTCTTTTATTTGCTGTAAGCAAATGGTGATTTTGTATTGTTTTCATCTGTGCCACTCAGAAAAGTTCAGAAATCGCTAGCTGACTTAGAGAAGCTACATTCCACTAGACAGGGAGATCATTTATATGTACCCATTGTCTATCCTTATTGTTGGAGTGGGTGAGCAGACTATAAGGAGATGGAGGTGTACGTACTTCAATCACTCTGGTCCTGGCTTTATTGTTTTTTTCTTTTCTTTTTTTTTGTGTGTGTGTGTTCTTGAGCTCAGCAATGAAATTTTTCTTAAAGGGGTCTGGTTTCCTTGAATGTTCTTCTTGGCAGGTTTTAGATGCTGATAAAAGAGAGACTTGAAAGTACCACTGGGCGTGTTGCCTCACGTGATATAGTCCAATTTGTTCCATTCGGGGATGTACAGAGTAAGACACATCTGTGTGTGTGGATACATATCGGTGTGCTAGATTTATTTTTATTTTTATTTTATTTTATTTATTTATTGTTATATATATATTATTGGGGGGGATTTGAGGCTTATATGAGGTACTTGTGCTTGCACGTGGAGAAATATCTGTAGTTCAATCACTTTTGGCGGAACTACCTTCACAATTCTTAACGTACATAAAAAACAAAGACATTCATCCATGTTCGCAATAGCAAAAACTGTACATAATACTGGTGGTTTCCTTTTTACGATATTGTTTCTCATTCAATTTTTTGCTCTTTGTCTGAGTTCATGGTGCCAATGCACACCATGCTTTCCAGTTTGCAAGTAAGACCATTTCTTTCTTACTTGTGCTTATGACGCCACATTTTGTCGTCCATTTCGTATCCTCTACGACATGGTTGGATTTGGTCCGCTCATTCATTCTTCTAGCTAGATCGACTCGAATGAGCAAGAAAATCCAACCAGAGAGTGAGTTTAACAAATGATGATATAACCATGGTGTCCCTCCCTGTGTTTTCCTTCTGCGTGAAGGTAGGTTTGTATAGTGATCGAGATTATACAAGGTTCGTTTTTGAGCATCGAAGCTAGATGAAGTCCTTATTGTGTGAGGGTCCAAGCACATGTCAACTTGTTTATGGCCTTAAATATTGAAGTTAATTAATTTATTTTTTATCAATTGTTTTAGTGATAATTATCTGTTTTAGTGATAATTATCTGGAGTAGGAACTATTGTTGCATATTACCTCATGCAGTCATGTGCATCATCATGAGGAAATTACCATCTTGAAAATAGTCTTTTGCATGTTTCTATTTTTCGTTCTTTCACCTAAATTTTTGAATTCTTCTAACTTCTTTATCTCTCCACTATTTAAAAAATCTTCAACAGGTAAAGCTCGTGGAGAATCTGGATACTAGATATCATAAGTTTTTGAGCAATTCCTTTTCCATTTTGATCATGGATGTTTGAAATTGACTGAGACCTATTCGTAAAAATTAGGGCTAAGAAACAAATGTTGATACTTTCTCCATTTTAAAACACTTCCCATCTTCGTCCTTCTAGAAAGATACTTATTTTTCTAAAATTGTGAAAAATTGGAAGTGCAATTTTGTGAAGTTATAACAACTAATGTTATATACAAGAAATGTATTAAAAAATTGTAATATTATTTCATTAACATTATCATCAATTTATGAAAAAATCATTGTCTAAACAGTTATTATTTTATCTTTATGTATAATTTTATACATGTGTAATTTCTTATAATTTTAATTTTTTTGAAATAGTTTTTTATTCGTGCGTTTAATGCACGGGTGTAACACTAGTTTATATATAAAAAGCTAATATCCCTAGTGATGTATCAGTACAGACACACACTTGTTCATAGAAAATGCCTCAACCTTCCCCTTGCGTATTCTTATTAAATGGATCAACATTATTCTAATCTAACGGATACAGACACTTATTTTATTGTGGTTATTATTATTGCTATGGCCACCATCACTATTGTTTTGAATTTATTTAAGGCTTAAGTTTGACCTAAATGAACAGTACACTCATCAACTTTCATAGTTCATATGTGACCATTTGTTAACTATTGGGATCAATTGAATATTCTCATCTAACTATTAAAAAAAATTAGAGTTAATGAGTGACATTTTCAAATCTCGCTAATAAATTTCTATACCATTTTGTAAATGTCACTCTATTTTTCATAGTTATTTAATTTCACATTTATGTGATTTCACAGTTATAATAAATTGATTTTCCTTCAAAATTTTAAAATGCAATATCTTAAAATCAATAAATTGAAAAAATAATTTTATGCAAAACCTTGAATTAAGTTAAGCTAAAGAAGATTTCAATTAATCTAGGTCCTCTCTTTAGACTTCCATGTAAAATCAAATTCGTTCTTCAATTGTATTCAAGTAAAATAATCTAATTGTTCTTCAGTTCCTGTAAATTAAACAGATGGATTATGGATTTGTCATTTTGGACAAGTTTTAGGACATGGCCACAAGTTGCCAAGAAAAATCGAAACTTTATCAATCATTTTAGTCGATTATGATTCAGTTAGTAATGCCTTCCTATATTTATCGGCGACGTTAATTAGTAGATCTGTCTGTTGCGTGACAGGAGGCGATGGAAATCAGGGTGGTTCGGTAAAACAACGGCGGAGATGATGGGGAGCATTGGAGAGGTGGTGAACATGATAAGAGGAAGGGAGGAGTGTCGATTTTTTGTGTTGATGCTGTTAGGTAAAGCGACGATGGGGAATGAAGTGAATTGAAGGCAGACGATGAACTCAATGATGTAGGCAATGAAGAGTTCAAAGTGGAAGGATTGACGATGAATGTGCGGTGAGGGTTGAGACCTAGGTAGGGTTTCTAGTGTTGCGGAAAAGATTGGCCAATGTAGAGAGAAATGTGGGGTTAGATTGAGTATTACAAGATAATATAAAAGGGGCGAGGGATTAATTGATAAAATCGATTTTAACTCATGTATCATAAAGTATATTATGAAATGTTGTGTTTTTATTGATAAATTTAACCCTATCTCGAAGACTTATGGTTAAAAACCCCCCAATAAATTAACAACATATATTCATTTGTATAACTAACATTAATAAGGATTATCTATTGCGGAGTACTTGGTTGGCTCTCTTCATCTTCTTTCTTCGCAGGATAATTTTATAAGTTCAGCAATCTTAATATAATAATTTTGAAAAAGAACTTATATTTTTGGGAAAACGCCCACCAGATATCTCAAAATCCACGAACCATCCTTGTGTAGTAGGAACATTGACATCCACTTCATTGTGCAAAAAATTCAAATATCGTCGCCGTTACAAGAAGATAAAAACAATAAACAACAAAACAAACAAACATAGGCTCTCACAGAAAAAACAAAATAAAGGCTCTCATGAGAAGAGAAAATAACAGACTCTCAAAGAAGAAGAGAGATTTATTACACAATAAAAATAAAAGGGAAATTTCAACATTACAATTGTTTATAATCTCAAAAAAATGAGATTATAAACAATTGTGTTGTTGTGAAACAATCAAATCACCAAAGAAAAGGATAGGCAATCAGCCGAAGACGGTAACTTTGTTCGGCAAGGTTTGGAAGAACCGTAATTATGTTTATCTATTTACTTTGACAAAAATTTGGGTGAGAACAGCATGACCCGTCTCATCCATGAGACGGGTCGGTTCCATACCCATCATCCGCCCAACAAAGCCAACCCACGCCTCCGCCCAAGCTTTTTGCATATGGGCGGTCGCCTGCCGGAATCACGCCGCCTGCCGGAATCAGCCCACATTTGCCTTGGTCCAATCCTTCAGCCAACATAAAGTAATAGTTTGTATACATTAAAGTAATGGTTTGTATACATTAAAGTAATAGTTTGTATACATTAAAGTAATACATATATACAGAAAAGTAATAATGTTTTTTCCTATGTTTTCTTCGTTTGGCAAAAGTAATACTTATTATAACTAAAATGTAACAAACGTGTTATTTATATATAATAGTATTTGTACATAATTGTAACACATATGTATAGGTATCTATATGTTTTCATGTAAAAGTATTACATTATCTATAGAAATATGTTACAATTTCATCTATCAAAGTGGTACATTTACTTGTATAAACTATTACATTCATATACATAAGTTATTACATTTCAAAAATAATACATATAGTTTGTATTACATTTGAAAAAAATGGGTAAAAACGAGCTTTTATTTTTTTAAAACAGGTATTACGTTTACTTATGACCAATGTTACTTTATATGTATACAGTCATTACATTAAGAGATGGTAACTATTACTTTTGCTCTGAAAAAAATAATATAAAAAAAATAAAAAAAATTGGCCTATAAAAGGCTGCCACGTGGCGGGTCATGCCCCATGGGTCATGGGTCGATCCGTCTCATGCATGAGACGGATCCCATGTTTTCACAGGAGACCGGCTCATTTACTTTTGAGTCTGTATATAGTATTGTTTTTTTTTTTTTTGATGTTTGACTCTGAATATGATTTTTTTGTAACATATATTTTTTTTGGGTGAAATTTCTAACCACCTGATAACAATTTTAGCCGGCAGGGCGACAGAAGGCAAATGCAACTTTGAAACCACAATATTTTTTACCAAAAGAATATAGCAATTAATTGTTGTTATAGGAAAATCGTCACTTTTTGAATTGGCATTTTCAAACTATTTTATTACTTTCTTAAAATCATATAATTAATGAGTAATTTATTAGCACTCCTTCGTTTCAAACTAAAATCTATTTTTTAACAATTTTTTTAGAAATCATATAAATATTTTTCACCCCTTCTCTATTTTTTATGTATACGTCCGTTTTTTATAGAGTTGGTCTTATAAAAAACTAGTTTTTTCTTAAGATAAGGAAAAACGTGTTTTCAAAATAAACGGTGACAATTTTGTAATTACTGACAACCATGTTCAAAATAAACGGTGGCATTTTCGTAATTAATGGTTCCCCCGTTTATGCCAGTGCCTGTTTAACAAACTGCCAGTGTGACAAAGTGCCAGTACATATGTAACAAAGTGCCAGCGAAAAAAAGTGCCAAGATTAGCTTAACAAAGTGCTAGTGTAAACCGGTACGGCACTTTGTTAAACCGAAACCGACACTTTTACACGGGCACTTTTAAATACATGAACCGGCACTCTTCACACCGACACTCTGATACACTAACAACGGCACTTTGTTACACTAATATTTTCTTTGGCTCTCAAAAATACAAGCAACGGCATTCAAAAATACATGGTGGCATTTGAAAACACATTTGCGGCACTCAAAAATGCATATACTAGCACTCAAAAACACTGATAATTATTTTTGCTGATATTCAAAAAAACATGAACTGGCATTAAAAAAAAATGGACTGGCATTCAAAATTACAAGAACTGGCATTCAAAAAATACATTGACACTCAGTTACACACTTACTGGCACTCTATTATACACTAACTGACACTCCAAAATACATGGACTGACACTCAAAAACACGTAGACTGGCACTCAAATTTTCATCTGATTTGTTCTGCACACGAGTAGAACTGGCATTCCAAAACTATTGCCCTGGCACTCAATTTATAATACACTGGCACATCAAAATTCCCCCAACCCCTTCATCCTTTTTCCACAACGCACCACCAGATCAAATCCCCCAACCCCTTCGTCCTTCTTCTTCCACAACGCATTGATTCTTCTTCAAATTCCCCAACCCCTTCGTCCCCCCAACGCCAGTTAATCCATGAATCTAGCTTCAACAAATCCTCTAACATTTGCAAGTCTTCGATTCTTCAACCGATATATCCATGGAATTTGAAGTCTCATTTATCTCGCTCTCCATTAGAGCTCCCAATCTCTTCCCCGAAGCAGGCACTGACTAGGTTTTTCTTCACTTTTTAATTTTGATTGGGTCGTTGATTGGGCGATTATAGATAAGGGATTGCGGCGTTGTTTCGATGCACAGAGAAATGATGAGGAAGGGATTCGGGAGAGACAACTGGGGAGGAGGCGATTGAGGTCGCCGGTGAATAATGGAAATTCACGGACGATTTTGGGAGCGGCAACAATGGTGAGCTCTGCTTTGCGTATAGAGAGAGAGTAGAGAGAGAGCGCTCTTTGCGTTGTGAGAGAGAAGGATTGCGCTGAGTGAGTAAAAACACGTTTTTTGTTAAGTTAACAAAAAACGCGTTTTTTATAAGTTTTTGGCTTTTTTATAAGTGAAAATAATGCAATAAGAAATAATAAGTAAGTTATTATTTCAATTCCCATACATCAACTGAAACTTATTTTTATTTTTATTTTTTGTAACGGACAGAAGGATTAGTACTAATCTCATGAAATTAAGAGTAATTAAAAGTCTTGTCCAGGAATGATTAAGGCGGTACAAATTAAAGCTTTGTCAGACACCATTAACCATGTGAAAATGGGTAGCTTGAGATATTGTATAATCAGATAGGCCCCATACTTATAATTAGGCTCCGTTTGTTTGGGAAAAAATATTTTTTGAAAAATATTTTTCTCATTTTTCGGTGTTTGTTTTGCATAGAAAAATTGAGAAAATATTTTACGCTAAAAATGTTTATCTCATTTTTCGAAAAATATTTTCATTTTTCGAAAAACATTTTGCAGAAAATCATTTTTCGGAAAATGTTTTACGCTAAACAAACGGAGCCTTAGTAATAAGATGATACTCCTCCCGTCCCAAAATTATTACTTAGATAACTTAAAGGTATTTTGTACAATAATTTTTTATTTAATTAATTATCCTAATGAACATTTAAAAATTATTATTGATATTATTTATAACAGTGTATTAAAAATAAGTTTTAAGTTTTCATTAAAATAATTAAATTTATTATTCAAAATAATTTAGTGATAATAATGGAAAAATAGAAAAAATCATTTTGAGAGAAAAAAGAGAGAGGGAGTACGACAAAACCGCGTACTAATTACTTTGGGAAAAAGCTTGGAACCTTTCTGGAAATAGGATTAATATATTGCTTCTGGTATAATAATTTCCTTTAGTCAAACATTAATAGTAGATAGTAATCATGCTGTCAATTATGATCACTAAAGATAAGATTGTTTTTTAATCACATATCTTAAATTTCTAATAATAAGTAAACAAGCTAAAGTCTTACTGCCTAACTATGTAGTAATAATTTATGTAAATATACCAAAATAAGTTAAGCATTGATAGGTGGTTATTGATTTTCGTCACAAGGGTAATTTAAATGTGTGAATCTTTGTATGATTATTGTTTATTTTACCAACAATATGTGAGGCTAACAGGAAACAACTTTGTGTTGAAACATTAACGATCCATTAACCATGAACTGACTCACAACTAGATTAAGAAGAGAAGGAGAAGAAGAAGAAGAAGAATAATACGGAAGCGTATACCTTGTGATTCCATGATTGTGTTCTTGATCTTGTTCTTGAATAAATGAGAAAGTAGGGAAGAGTAGATCTTCTAAATGATAAGTGCCCTTAATCTCTTTAATCTTCAATTACTTAGAAAGAGTTTTGACTGAATGAGAAATGATGTAACTAGTAGATTCATAGGCTTGATGGATAGGCCTTTATATAGGAATTCAAGGGGCACTTCATTTAGGGACTACACCCTTTCATAAAAATGATGGTGTGAAGTTACCATTATGCCCATCATTTAATGATACTTACACCTAATGGAATTCTACACATTTTGTCTATATTTTAATATTATTAAATGATTATAACAAATGGAATTAAATAACACATATTAATTAATCCATGTTCTAACAATCTCCCACTTGGATTAATATTAATATGTATCTTTTACTAAATAAATTCCTTAATCATTTATAACATGAATGACAACCCTTATGTGCACGTTTATTGTCATCCAACACAATCCCGTCCATTAGTCTTATAAGTATAGGGACTAAAGGGGCAGTCGTTGTAATTGATTCGCAACTAAACCCACATTAATTACATATATATATCCAACTAAATGACATAGATTAAGTATAGATATGTAGCATGGAATATTAATGAATATATATGAAGAACGCATATATATATTCTCCAACTAGTCCTACTTAATCAAATGAGATCAATATAAATAAAAACAACACAAAGAAATAGAAAACAACACAAACTCCCACTGATTTAAGCATTATCAAAATTGTTTCACCCATATGAGCAGTATGCTCGTGAAACATCAAAAGAGATTACACTTTACAAAATGGATCCAATAACATGGAGTTTGATCCTATAAGTTGTATATCTATTTGTTCATTTTATACTTATTTCTCTTCAACAAGAGACATAACCATATGATGTCTTTCGACATCTTTGCATCCACTAAAACATAATTGGAATACTTAATGATCTCAAAATGATCCGATTTTATATACATAAGCATGTAGTTTAATGTTTTATAGGTACTTCATCATTCTTTTGGATGCGACTTAATGTTCTTCTTTTCGAATTGCTTTGGTATTGACCAAACATTTCAATAATAAATACAAGGTCTGTACGAGTACAGACTTGCGCATACATTAAGCTTCCTACTGCCGGTGCATAAGGGATATTTTCCATATACTTGGATTCAAAATTAATTTTAGGACATTGCTTTAGACTGAATTTATCTCCCTTAGAGATAGGGATGTCATGTGGTTTACAATTTGTTTATGCTAAACATTTGTAATACCTTCTCTATATAGCTCTTTTGTGATAATCCCAAAATACCTCGTGAATAATCACGATGAATTTGGATTTCTAATACGAAAGATGCCTTACCAAGATCTTTCATCTCAAATTTGTTTGGGAAATTTCTTAGTTTCTTTTAGAAGGTCCTTATCATTACTAGCAAGAAAAATATCATCCAAATCTACATATAAGATCAAAATAATAAATCTACTCCCACTGAACTTATGGTACACACAATCTTCACCAAGATTCATTTCAAAGCCAAATGAAAGAATAACTTGGTTAAATTTTAAGTACCATTGACGAGACGCTTGCTTAAGCCCATAAATGGATTTCTTAAGTTTACAAACCAGTTGACTAGTTTGATCCGAATTAGTCACCATTTCTGGTTTCTTCATATAGATAGTTTCCTCAATGTCGCCATTGAGAAAATCTGTCTTAACATCCATTTGATGAAGCTCAAGATCATAATGTGCCACTAATGCCATAATGATCATAAAAGAGGTTTTAGAAGATACCGGAAAAAATGTTTCTTTATAATCAATGTCTTCCTTTTGAGTAAATCCATTAGCAACAAGACGTGCCTTATATCTTTCCATATTACCTTGTTAATCCCTTTTGGTTTTAAATATCAATTTATAACCAATAGGTTTTACACCTTCAGGTAATGGGACAAGATCCCAAATTTCATTGTCTTTCATTGATTTTAACTCCTCATTAATGGCATTAATCCACTTATGAGAATTAGGACTATTAATGGCTTCATGGAAGGTGATTAAATCATCTCCCACTAAACCTAAGGTGTCCTCATTCTCCGCAAGATACATATCATAAATATCCGGAATAGAACTTCTTCTTTCTCTAGTAGATCTCCTTAAGGGCACCGGTTCATCCTCATTTTGAGGTTGTTGAATTTCATTATGTCCAACATTTTCATGTTGTTCGTTATTTACGGGAGTCTCTATATTATTTTGAATTGTATGTTCTTTGTTGAATTTCAGGTACAATTACTTGATTTCCAACAGGAACTAAAGTTTGAGGAATAAAGAGTGGTTCCTCTAACTCTTCAAATTCAAAATCATTACTATTTCTCCCACTAAATTCAACATCCTCAAGGAACCTAACATTGTCAGTCTCGAAAAATGTTCTAGTTTTCGGGTCATAAAATTTATATCCCCTAGATCTCTCGGCATACCCTACAAAATAGCTACTAACAGTATTTAGGTCCAGTTTGCCCTTATTAGACCTTATAAGGTCTAGCATCTGCTGGACACCCCCATAAATAAAGATGATTTAAGGACAGTTTTTTATTCGTCCATAACTCATAAGGGGTTTTGTCGGTAGCTTTTGAAGGTGCTCTATTGAGAATATAAGCTGCGGTTTTTAATGCTTCGCCCATAATGAGTGAGGTAAAGAAGTACAAGAAAACATACTTCTTACCATATCCTTTTAAGGATTCTATTATGTCTCTCCAATATACTATGCTAGGTTTGCCCGGCATGGTGTAGTGAGGGACAATCCTACACTCTTCAAAAAATAGCGAGTATAAAGGACCCGGACGTTATTCACCCAATACGTTATACCGTCCGTAGTTTTCACTACTATGATCGGATTAACGTTCTTAATAGTCTTTCTTATGCTTTAAAAGACTTAAAAAACGTCCAATGATTGAAATTTTACATGAAAAAAATAATGTATCCATAACGAGAGTAATCATCCATGAACGTAATGAAATATTGTTGACCATTCCATGAAGGATTAATGAATGGTCCACAAATGTCCATATGAATTAATTCCAAGACATTTGATACTCTCAAAGATCCTATTTCCTTTAATATTTGTAAATTTATTCTTTAAAACACTTAATGCAAAAGTTTTATCCGGAGTATCAAGTTGTTTTAGAATTCTCTCCGACATAAGCTTTATCAATTCTCCCATTGGAGATATGACCCAAACGCCTATGCCATAGAATACAATAATTTTCACTTGATAACTTTTGCTTAGTGCCTTTAGTTTTGATTTCATTATTATGGGACTCATTCATTTTCTTGACTGTGTCAAGTAAATTAAGATTATTGATATATGACAAAGTACTAGTACCGATAAATTTGGAATTTAAAATAAAGATCACATTTATTATTCCCAAAAGAACAAGAGTAACCTTCCTTGTCCAAAATTGTGATAGCTATTAATTTCCATCAAAAGATGGTACAATTAATGTATTATTTAATACAAAATAATAGCCAGTACTTATCATTAATCTAAAAGTCCCTATGCCTATAACTTCAACCGGATTTCCAGCTTCCATATAGATGTATTTCTCATCTTCACTGGGGATTCGGTAATTGTGCAACCCTGCATACATGAACTAATGTGAGTTGTTACACCAAATACAACCACTATGTATATTAAGGAATTGAAACCAAATTTGCCTTAGTACAAACAAGACCAAATGACATACCATCCTGAATTCGCCATTTGCGATACTTATGGTAGTCGTTCTTCATGCGAGTAAGGTCCTTGCAAAAGAAGCATTTCTTGACTTTATGATCTTTAAATGATCCCTTATGCTTCTTACTTGCAATCGCAATTTCCTTCCCTCTTCTCTTAATCCCACGAGAAGAAGTAAATGCTGAGTGAGTACTTTCTAATTTGAGATATTTCATCCTATCTTCCTCTAATGTCATATGTGAAAGTAATCCATTAATATTCCACTTTTTCTTTTGACATTTATAGGTCACTTCAAAAGGACCAAATTGAGGAGGAAGATAGATCAAAACTAAGTGCACGAGCAAATCTTCCGAAATCTCTAACTTAAGTGCTTTTAGTTTGATCGAAAGATGAAATAATTCGATAATGCACTCCCGAAGATTTTCGTCACCCTTGTACCGAATGAAAACAAGTTTCCACAAGAATTCGAGAAAAAAACTCAGCATTTTCGATTTCAGAGACATTGTCCAAAAATGTCTCTGAAATTGAATTTTCCATGATCATTAGACTCACGCGGTTGGACCGTTCCCATTGCTCAACATTTTTCCGTTTTATAACGATATTTCCTTTAGTGAGAGCAGCGGGACTTGATTCCCCAAATGCGTGATCGATGTCCATATTGCCTAAGATCATCGATATATTATTTTTCCAAGTTTTAAGTTTAGTCCCAGTAAGCAAAGGTGCATCATTTATAGCAGTAGTTACGGATGAAGCATTAATCAAATCTGAAGGAGAAGAACAAGAATGAAATAAAACATATATAAGAAACTACATAATGATTAATTATATCAAATGAATTCCATCAAAATAAAAGATAATCAACATGACATCAAGACTAATCTTTGGATTGCTAATTGATTCACAATTTGATTTATCTTAAGGTAAACAAATAGCTTAAACAACACACTTTAAATACTTGCCTTTCTTTGGACCGGATCAAGTACAAAAGTGTCCTAAAGTTTAAGGTACTTGTTCCCCGACAATAAAGAATATAAACAATTCACTTTAAACACCCGCCTTCCTTTGGGATGGTTCACAGCATTTAAAATGATCAAAAGTTTAGTTCAATTATTATCCCATGAATGTAAATACTTAGTCAATAACAAGGTCTCCTTTGGAAAACAAGCATGTTATCACATATCAATATTTACATTCATCACTTTAACAAATTTGTATTTAAATAACGTAAATTGCTTTGGCAACAATATTATTTAAACAATGAATAAATTTGTTTAAGCATATAATTAATCATACTTTAGGGCATTTAAGACTTTAAGGTAATTTCTGAAAATTTAAAGGTAAACAAACAAGTGAAATGTGTTATTAAAATATAGTATCCTTTTGTTCTACCCATCCATTCTTAAAGTTTGATAACTCTAAGAACCACCGAAGCGCGACTGGTGTCCAGATACTATAATTTACTAACAAATTTTCACAAAATTCTGGGCAAAACTCAAAAAATCTCTCTTCCCTAGCCAGAGCATGACTCGTGCCCACAAGCACGAATGGGGCACGAGTGAAAATGAATTGCTTGGTTTTAATCAGAACGACTTGGAAGCTTGGAAACGAGTCGTGGGCACGAATGACCAAAAGGGCACGACTCGTGCCCAATGCCCAGAATCTTGAAAAGTCACCATTTAAACGACAGGAATCAAAGGGCACGACTCGTGCCCAATAACACGACTCGTGCCCACTGTTCAGATTGGTGAAAAGTCATCAGTTTTAACACCTTTTTATGAACAGGTTTGAAACAATTAGAGAGGCACTCGGAGGGCGCTGGGCCCTTTGCCAGGACAACGAGCCATAACACCCAATTAGACTATCAATTCTTAACTTAATGGTGAATCAATATTCCACCAAAGCAAGTAGATCCGCATACTCACATCACATTTTTAAATGCGTGGCTATGCATATGAACAAACTCACAACGCATTCAAGGATGGTGGCTATGTTCAAAAATGGGATAATCTTACATTAAGAATTGAAAGTCTTTTGAGTAAATTTATAATTTAGAAGTAACATAATACTCTAGAATCTGAATTAGAGTATGAAAATAATTCAAGAACACATGATGAACATGAAATCTTTTCAAGAAATAAAAGCATAAGGCTTTACAAGAAACTCAAACTCAATCTAGTATATGAGCAGGCTCTGATACCAATTGTTGGAACATTAACGATCCATTAACCATGAACCGACTCACAACTAGATTAAGAAGAGAAGGAGAGGAAGAAGAAGAATAATACGGAAGCGTATACCTTGTGATTCCATGATTGTGTTCTTGATCTTGTTCTTGAATAAATGAGAAAGTAGGGAAGAGTAGATCTTCTAAATGATAAGTGCCCTTAATCTCTTTAATCTTCAATTACTTAGGAAGAATTTTGACTGAATGAGAAATGATGTAACTAGTAGATTCATAGGCTTGATGGATAGGCCTTTATATAGGAATCCAAGAGGCACTTCATTTAGGGACTACACCCTTTCATAAAGATGATGGTGTGAAGTTACCATTATGCCCATCATTTAATGGTACTTACACCTAATGGAATTCTACACATTTTGTCTATACTTTAACATTATTAAATGATTATAACAAATGAAATTAAATAACACATATTAATTAATCCATGTTCTAACACTTTGTCCTATCCTTGTTCTGGCCTCATCTATTACTCAATCTTTCCTAAAAGACAATTTTATTTTAATTTCAGTGATCAATGAAACTAAATAATAATCAATTCTTTATAAAAAAATTAATATTTTTTCTAATTTTAAAAATTGTTCTTAATTTATTATTTTATTTAAAAGATACTCCCTCCGTTCCACCTTAGTGTAGACTAAGGTGGTGGGCACAATAACTAAGGAATATTATTAAGATAATGAAAATGTGTGGTAGAAAATGAAGAGAGAGAATGAGTGGAGTGAATAGTAGGTTGGTTGAATAAATTGTATGGTGAAAAATGAAGAGAGAGAATGAGTGGGTGGGGTAGGGAAAATAAAAAATAATAAAAAACTTTCTAATTTTGACAGTCTACACTAAGGTGGGACGGATGAAAAAGGAAAGAAGTCTACACTAAGGTGGGACGGAGGGAGTATATTACTCTTTCCATCCCAAAATAAATAATAAAAAAAAATTAAATTTCCTATTAGTCAAGAGAAAAATTGATTTTTTAGTCATTTACATTATAAGAAAATACCATCAGTACATATTTTAGAGTTTCATGATGATAAAAGAAATCATGAAAATTTGATTAAATTTCAATTAAGCTAGTCAATAAACTAAAATGAGATTATTTTTCATGAGGTGTAACATAAAATCTCAGACACCTATATTGTTGATAATACTTTTCAATTAAGATGGTCATATTATAACCATTTTTTTAACGAGTAACCAAAATTAATGTGCTATAGTTCTTCTGTCCCAAAATAAAGTTTTTATTACTCCCTCCGTCCCACCTCAAGGTTCCATGGGTAGGTTTACACGCTTCTTAAGAAAAGTTTTTAAAGTAGGTAGAAAATTTGAGGAGAGAGAATGTAAAAGTTAAATGTGTGGTAGGAAATAGGAGAGAGAATGTAAAAATTAAAAATACTCGTATTTAATATGACAGAGAATGAGTAGAAGGAATAGTAAGTTAATGATTGGTTTTTTTGTAAATATGTTAACTTTATAAGGGTATAATGAATGATTTTTTGTAAATATATGAAGATGATAAGGGTATAAATATATGAAAAACTTTCCATTTAAGGAAGGAAACCTTAAAGTGGGACGACCCAAAAGGAAAATGTGAAACCTTAAAGTGGGGCGGAGGGAGTATTTTTTATTTTTTTTGCCCGTCTTAGATCTGTCCTATAGTAAGCTTTTTACTGCTTTAATTTTTAAATGAACAATAATACTCACTTGATACACTTATAACAACAACTCACTCACTATTTTCTATCAATTTTCTTCCTCTATTATATTTTTTCATACTCATAATATATTATTTTTTAAATTATGTGTATTTTAAACACGGAAGTGAGATTAACGTGGTCAAGGACAATATCCGCCACGTAAGAGCTCAGAGCGAGGAAATTGACAGTGCCGCCACTACCGACGTTGATCAAACTTTAAACAGATTACAACGCAAAGGGTTCTTATTGGTTGAACTGATAAAAAAAAAAAAAAATAGAAAAACAAACCTAATTCTTGCTGACCAACCCCTAAAAGAATTTAATCTTTGACTAATTATTATTAAACACAATGCTTAGCTGGTTAAGGAAGTGTTTGTGGTCCATGTCTCCATTGTTCTAACATGGTGCCACGACTGGGTACAAACACTTGGCATCGTCTTCTTCGTCCCAAACTCCAGATTTTGTACTTAATTAAGCAACCTACCTATTTTATTTAATTAGTATATCGTCAACTCACCATAATTATCTCTCAAGAAAAAAAAAAAAGCAAAAGAAAATCTTTAAGAAGGTACTTGATACTACCAGAAAAAAGAAAAGAAAGGCGACTGGATCAAAATGAAGGGATTTCACAAATTACATTATCAAAAAAAAAATATTTTTTACATGATTACCTATATCGATTATTCCTTTTTTGTCAATGGAGGTGGGAAATTTGAAATTTGGTAAGTAGGGTGCGGCTTGGTAGTTTTTTTTACATATCAACATTAATTTTGGGGTGTTCACAGCCACCCCTTTGGGTGGTCTTGTGTCCGCCCCTGGTCTTGTGTCCGCCCCTGCCGGAATACAAGCTTTGCTGACTGCACCACACAAATGCTCCACGTGAGGAAATCTGGCACGATCGTCCACCTAATATCTGCACAGTGAACACCGTAAGATAAGCCGGGGGCTTCTTCGGGTAAAAGCCCCTACGGTGTGAGAGTAATTATTTGTTATGAATAAAGCTCAAAACTGAGAAGAAGAGAGGTTATAGATAGGAAATATGTCTTACTTGACCTCCAAGGTTGAAGTTGTATATATACAGAAGGATCCGCGCGGATGAGAATGTCTCCCCCAGTGGCCTATAAATTGAACCCTTCTCTCTCAGTTTACACAACACAATTCGCTCACAGAAGCTATATTCTGGTGAAAAACAGAGAGAAAACAGTGGGAATCCTTAGATTGCCACCATTTTCTCTTGAGTCTTTCCCAATCTCATTCCAAACACTCTCAAATCTCTCTTAAATATACACAAGCTCAAGCTCAAATCAACACTAAAGAGGAGGATTAGAGAGAAAACATAGAGGACTTAAGTGTTATCTACTTGTTTTCTCTTTGACCAACTCTATCATCAAACACTAAACACTCAAGCCTTGAATCCATCCAAACACAAACACAAACACAAACACAAACACAAGAAGATAGGGTTAAACCACCATTGGTAAACCCTCCTTCACCTTTTCTTAAACCTCCCTCATCCATGCATGCATCTCACATTTCAAAGATGTAACTTGTTTGTTGTCCATTCCTTGCCCTAGATCCAAGAGGATCACCATGGAAGTTCATCTCCATGGATGATCTTCTACAAGGATCAACATTTCGTGTCGAACTTTTTCAAACTTCCATCCCGGCATTTGAAACCATTTGTACTGTGTGTGTGTGTTTGTTTTGCACATTTCGTGTTGTTTTGGACTTGTCCGGAAAAATCGGTATTTTATTTGTCGGAATCATTTTCTTAACTGTTTGAACTTTTGTGCCTATGTGCTTATGTGTTTATTTGCTTTCAAAAAAATTTCAAAAAAAAAATCCAAAAAAAAAATTTCAAAAAAATTAAAAAAAAAAAGAGATTTTCAAAAAAAAAAAAAGATTTTCAAAAAAAAAAAAATCATTTTTTGCATGCATCATATTTTTTAAGACACATAAAAATTTCTATTTTACTCAGAAAAAGAAGATAGACTACTTGCACACTACGCGCACTTGGCCTTACACTGCACACTACGTCCTTAACCCGGGAAAATCCCAAGAGCTGCTGTTTGTCCTTATTACGCCTCTCGGTGCGAGCACGGACTACCCAAACATCCTTGGAGCCTCGTGTCGACCATGCACTTGTCAGTGACACGCTTTGTCCAGAGACCGGTTGGTTTTAGTCCGGTCCGTGTCATGCCCTGGGCTCATGTATACATCTTTCTGTCAAGCCTTAGTCGACATACCAAGTCAATATCTTTCGGGGACCCTAATCGGTCGAAGTCATGCCGAGTTTTCACCGCGAACTTTGACCCGAGATATTGGCGGCGCCTTGACTTTGACTTTGGTGGCCTGACTTATGCACCGACTCCCGGCATGACCGAGTCATCAAGGATTAATGATTATTCCATGTCTAATTACGGCTAACTAACGACGGGTCAAGATCAATTATGGACGTTTATCGGTCAGAGCCATGCCGACTTTTCGTCGAGCTCCTCAGGACATGATCTTGACCTTTGACGTCAGCTTTGTCCGTAATTTACATCGAATATTCGTTAAGACTCGATTACCCGTCAGACTTTAGAATCGTTTTTCTTTTCGGTTGGTGGGACCTGCTTGCCCTACGAAACCCTTGTTCGAGGTTACAGGTTGCGGGTCCGCAGGTGTAGTGATGGATGCCCACCGATCCAGATTCAGAGTAGTTTGCGAAAAAGAAGAGTAATCTTTTCCAACCGCTTAGGTTAATAAAACACGTTTTAAGTAAACAAGAACAAATAACCGCATGTTGCATGAGCCCTAAGCCCAAACACCAACCTCGTTTCGCTTTCCGAGTCCGAACCACACCCTTTTGTGCCTTCCACATTAAGCAAAGTTTGGATCAAGACCCGGGTCATCGCTTGTTCGCAAATTTTACTATTCCGAGTCGGATACTTCATCGGTTTCCTCCTTCTCTTCAGCTGAAAGTTTTGAATGGCCAACTCGGAGGAGAAAAGGTGGGGGACGTACAACTCCGCACCCCAAAAATCCGCAAAATACCGAACGGTGGAATCGGATGTTGGAACAGATAAGACAACATCAAGAGGCTCAGATCGAGTCGATTATTGAAAGTATCGTAACCCGAGGCTAGCAATTGTTCGCAACCCTAATGGAACCTTAACGGTTGATGCGAAGATTGGAGCTAATTACCCTCCCTGACATGCCAACTACCGTCAAATGCCCTGTTCCCTTTCGTGTGGAACTACTAATGGGCCAAGCATCCCCACCTATCACTCACTCGCCCGCCTCTCGGCCTCATCGTATCGATCTTGGTCAACTTCCTGAGCCTCTCGGTTTTCACCTTTGGGTTTCAATCGGTGCTTTACGCCGCGGCTTGAATGGGTCAGTTCGCTACTCCAAAACCTCGCCCGGCCCGGGCCATCGGGCTGAATTGGTCGGTTCGACATCTCAGCCCTACAGCCGATACTCCTCAACAGCCCGATCTAGGTCAACCTGCCCCCGGTGCCTCTCAGGTTTCACCACCAGGATTGAATCAGATGGCTTTCGCCCCACAGCTTGGAAGGGGTCAGTTTACTACTTCACAACATCAGTCTGGTTTGGTTCATTAGCTTGGAAGGGGTCAGTTTACTACTTCACAACATCAGTCTGGTTCGGGTCATTAGCTTGGAAGGGGTCAGTTTACTACTTCACAACATCACCTGCAGGTTCGGGTCATCATCTCGAAATGGGACAGCCGCTTCTCGTGCTCCATGGTTCAGAGGGGGCCAGCTTGCTTCCTCCAATTCTCGAAGCACACTTACCCCTATGATACTGCAAGATCACATGGGCCACCAGGCTTTTATCACAACTTCATCAGGCTCACCGTATTCACAATATCCTCCAAGCTCTACCTTGCCCCTCCTGTTGGGAAGTCCGACAAGGTCAAATGCTCCTCAACAAATTCTCCACCCGGCTGTTACGCAAGATGCTCCTCCTCATCAAGTACAGTATACACATTACCCTTGTAGTCACGTTCCTCAGTATGGTCAAGACACATTCAATCCTACTGTTACGATGCCTCAAACCTCATGTCTTCAGCAGCCTTTTGGATCCGCACTCACTGCTCCCTAGTATCCACCCATTAAGAGCCATATATCCTCATCTTCGACAACTGCCAGGCCTTATGAGGAGGGTTACAGTCACGATTTTAATGCTCAAACTGTCATCCCTCCCACCAGAGTACTTCCTACTATGGTTTCATTTACTAATGCCAATCTTGTGGCGGGGTCGTGCAGTCCTAGTGTTCCTATTGACTCGTCCAATGGATTATTGGTAGAACCAATTAAAAAGGTACAAGAAAAGCCTAGCAACGAGAGTATCGACGATCGCTCGACTCGGGCCATCTCACCATACCAATCTTGTGTATCGGACATGAATGAGTTTTACCAAAAGTCAAATCTCGACGCTTACATCGATGGTTACATCAAAAGGGTTCGTGCACGGGGAAGCACTACGGGTCGGAACATGTCTCACCGCTATAAACCTTACCCTTCCAACACGGCTGCAACATCCATTAAAGGAAAAAAGGCATTGTGTACAATTGACGGCATCCAAAAGCAACCAAGAAATGGTGATCCTCTAAGGCAACGAGAACATTTTGATGATTTTGGGATGCCCATGGGTTTAATTTTCAAGGGTTTAGTAAAGGAAGGCCTTTTGGAGCCTCTCAGAGACTACCATCCAAGGAGATCAAATGCACCCCTCGACATGAGTAAGTACTGAGCCTTCCATAATCATTATGGCCACACAACCGACGGCTGCACAATCTTGAAGAGAGCGGTTCAAGGGTTAATCGAAGCAGGGAAGCTTGAGCGCCCCAATGGACCAAAACCGGTAAACCCTGTTCAGAAGGGTGACCAAGTCAATGACCAAATCTCGAATCAAAGAGCACTAAGAGTTTATTCTCCCCCAAAGAAGAAACCACATCCCGAGGATTTGGGTGTTCCCTTAAGAAAAGTTTTAAATAGCTTGTTAAAGCAGGGTCTCCTCGAACCCATGAGAAACTATCAGCCCAAGGATCCAAAATCCCTTTGGACACCACTAAGCATTGTGCTTTCCACCTCGCATCACTACCATATAACCGACAACCGTACAGCTTTGAGAAAGGCAATTCAGGGTTAATTAAGAAGGGCAAACTCGAGCGCCTCAGTAATCTCAACCCCGCCAATGATCATTTCCCCAAATAACACGAGTGTAAAACATGATTGAGTTTTATGATTCAAGCTCCAAGCCGATGATTTAGTCGCAACAAATGTGGAGAATGGTCTGGTTTGATCTTTGGCAACAAGCATGTGACCATGGACGGATTTGGTGAAGTGTTTTGAACTCTGGATCTAATGGCACATAAGGCAACCGTCAGGGCTGGTGAGCGGGGAAATCCTGAAGTTACCAAAGGCGAGCATAGTCTGTCATAGCTTCATGAGGAATTTGCTTCCAATGAAGGGTAGAGACGTGGGTCCAACAACAAAGAGTAGCTAGACTAGGGGCTACCCATCCTTTAATATTAAAACAGTCTTTTAGTCAACATTCGTAGGTTCTAGTACTTTCTTCGTTCAATCAAGTCCTCCTTGGACATTGTAGTTAATCTTAAATTTTCTATAAAAGAGTCTTTTTCTTTTCTCGCTAGACTTGAGACATTATTTGCACACCTACATTACATTTAATGAAATGGTTTTATTTTAAATGATCACTCGCATTGCTCAACAAATAATCTCTAGAAATGATTAAGATTTTAATTAATTGGTGCGAGAAAGTCACATAATGCCCTCCTTATACACTTTCCAAACCTCACAAAGGCCTCCATCAAGCCATACACTTTTCAAAACATGTCCCCATCATCACCTTGACCAAGTCAACGACGGCGGCAGCATCGAATAACAACAAAAGGTCACTCAGCATCGGAAGATTGACCCCATGTCGACAAAAACCCAGGGGCTTGTTTCCGCCTCCCGTGCATCAAGAAAGTTCAAACAGAGGCTTGCCTTCGTCCTCAAGTGCTTAAAAAAAAGGCTCAAACAAAAGCTTCAAATAAAAAAAAACAAAAACTTCAAAAAAAAAAAATGAGGCCAAGGGCCCAGCACCGCCGATCAGAGGCTTGACATATGGGCAAAATTAAAGCTCGAAGAACGGAAGTTGTCGACAACAAGGGAGCAGTTAAAGCAACGGCAAAAACATATCATAAGCCCTTAAGCTGCATTCAAAATCTTTCTCCCCCGATGAAGGACGACGATCAAAAGCAACGGAATCGCTGAAATATCTGTCAAAATGACTTGTCAAGGAACCACCTCGAGGCCCGTACCTTATCATCCAAACTTCCTATCCGAGCCTTTTCACCAAAAATACCCCAAATGTTCATACCCCTTTTCCAAAGTCAAACACGGTTCAAGCCCGAACTACGGCGACCTGAGCTCCTTATAATAAGGGGAACGTAGGCAACCGTAAATGGTCCTGGCCATAAACACATCCAAATCCCAAGAAAATTCGGTCTCATCAATAGCCTCTCCTATACACAATCTTTCTTCGCAATTCGCCAACTTTACCCTTGGTATTGGTCGACTTTCTCCTCATGATTAATCAAAATGTTTGTTCATATCGAGACTAGGGGTTTGAATAACCCGAACATTAAATAAAGGGTTTTAAGCAATCTTGTGATCATTTTGAATAAGACAAGTTTTCAAGTGTCTCGACAAGTCTTCTCTTTCTACATTATAGGAAGATAGAGCCAAACATCAAGCTTTTCTATCAATAGGGCTTCCATACACTTTTCCACACCTTGTTAGGCTTATACTCTCTCAAAAGAGTCAAACCCAAAAGCGAGAATGTCATACACAAATTCGGGAGACATTCACACCTTTCAAAAGATATGCCCCTGCACGTAAACATTTTCGAGTCTTGTCCAATAACTGATTGACTAAGGTCTGAAAAGATGGGTGCCTCCTCGGCCACATAATGACTCTGTGTGCAATAAGACTGCTCTGAATTTCTTTACGCCGGTGTGAATGTGTGCCCAAAATTTTGTGTTTTGTTGGATTCCACGCGAGTTTGAAGACATCCTGGGTTTAATTTGAAAAAAACGGAGTCGCCACGCCATTTTGATTACCTCAAAACTTTGAAAAAAAGGTTTTATGGGTTCGGAGGTTAAGTTACCCCTTGGGAAGAACGGATCGTCGTTCACCCATGGTGCCTTGTCGGAGCAAGTCTCCCAAGATCCCATTAATCGTGCTTGCTTGCGTGCTTTCTTGTGTGCATGTGTTTGAAAATAAGGAGGGAATGTCCCAAGTCGTCTTCCAGACGTACAAACCATTTGTTGGTTGTTGCTCGGGATTTCTTGGATTTTTTGTATTCGGGATTATGATCCCGCCCTCATCTTGGACTTGTGATCATCGCATTTTTTGGACCTTGGGACTTGCGTGATCGAGAGAATGACTCTCTTTGTAGTCAAAGATGAGGTTCTTTAGAAAAGGAGGGTCCTTAGCCCATCAATCCTACACTTTAAGATGGTCGAGCTCGTATAGATGCTTCGTACTCATCTTAAGTGATAATCGGAGATATAGGGTTCAAAGGTGTCCCTTTATAAAGAGATTATGGAACCTTTATGGAAGGAACGATGTAAAGATAGGATCTTTTACATCGGTCCGTTCCGAGGTTACTAATGGGGGCATGGGGGAATGTATGTAAAAATGACATTTTTAATGAAAAGATGACATTTTTGGGTTGCAAATGATGCATTTGATTCAAAGAAATGATCTTTATTGCAAATGATGCATAAAGATATGATTTTTATGCAAATGATGCATTTTTTATGAAGAAATTGGAATTCATTATGCAAATGATGCATAAAGATTGCATTTTGAAAAGCATATGATGCTAGTTTATGGTAAAGACATGATCTTTAAAGCAAATGATGCTTGGAAAAGGGATTTTGAATGCAAAGGATGCATTTTGATTGGAAAGATTTGATTTTTATATGCAAAGGATGCATAAAGATGACATTTTTATTGGAAAATGGGGGTTTTAGGTGCAAAGGATGCACCTTTATGGGGAAAGACTATATTTTTATGACAAATGATGTCTAATGCATGCAAAAGGGGAAGGGGGAATATAAAGATGTGATCTTTAATCTACCAAGTCCCAAGCAAATGTAGCTTCTTGGCCTTCTTCTTCACCTTCTTGGACTTCCAGCAGCTTCTTGGGAGGATTTCTTCGTAATATGAGTAATTGATGCCTTTTGTGGATGATTAAAATGGGTAGAGGAGGGCTCTATTTATAGGCCTAGAAATCGCCAATGAGGCCGTGCGGCTAGGACCTCAAGCTAATGCAGCCGTGCGGCATTATCCATTGTGACTCAGCATTTCTAGAACCATGCAAGGTGGCAAATTCTAGAAACTTCTTCCTAATTAAGAAAAACGTGTTTCTTAATTAGGAAGGCTCCTCTTCAGCCTTTAATTAATTTGGAACTGTTCCGGAATATTTCCGGAACACTAGGAAGGTCCTGGAATTACCTAAAACATACCGAAATTGCCGGAAATTTAACCTAAGGCATGAGCGATTTGGGTACTTACGAAGCCCTCGGCAACGTCACTTGCAAGGCGAGTGGGGTCAAGTCGATAGAAAAGGATCCGATCTCGGCGAATGCCGAGACGGATTGGGAGACCGAGGTGGTCGAGTGGCTGAACCTCTTATGAAAGGCTACCTACGTATCCCGGAGGAATCAAGCCAGACCGTAGTTCGGAGTAGGATCCGCTGAGGAATGGAGAAGAGAAAACTGGTCTCTTGCTGGGGAAATAGAAGAGAGAATGACCTAGGAGGTCAAGCAATTGATCCTACTGGGATATGCTATAAGTGACCGAGGTGGTCGGATAACAAAGTCTCTTATGAGGGACTACTTCATCACTGAGGAGTGACGGAGGAACAGGGTGACCAAAGTGGTCGGATGGCTGGACCTTTTATAAAAGGCTACCTACGTATCCCGGAGGAATCAAGCCTTGACCGTAGTTCAAGCTTCACTAGATAGTTAGGAACGATGTCTAGGATCCTTGAGGGTTTTGACAATTAATGGAGGCTGTCACCTGAGGAAACTAGAGATTACGTCACTATCGAGGAGATAGAGGTAGCTAAAGTGGAGAAACTTTGGCGTATGTCACTATCTGGGATATAGGTAGCTTAAGCCGGAAGAACTTAAGTATACTTCACTATTCGTGATAGAGGTATCTCAAGTTAAGAAGAACTCAAGCATACTTCACTATTCGTGATAGAGGTAGCTTAAGTTTAGAGAACTTAGCATACGTCACTATCCTGGATAGAGGTAGCTTAAGTTTAGAGAACTTAGCATACGTCACTATTCGGGACATAAGAGGTAGCTTAAGTTTAGAGAACTTAGCATACGTCACTATCCGAGATAAGAGGTAGCGCTTAAGATTAAAGAAGAAACTTAGCAATACGTCGCTATCCTAGGATAGAGGTAATTTAAGTTTAGAGAACTTCTAGTATACGTTACTATCCTGGATGTGAGGTAAGCTTAAGTTTAGAGTTTTCGACAATTCGGAGGTTGTC